>BROG01002083.1:5000-16701 GCA_030159075.1 Atrina japonica | reverse complement strand
CAATGTTAAACCAATGGGCTAACAATACGTTAGATTTAACAATGTGTTGTGCAACTGGGTCCTAATCTCCAAACAAAGTGACGAGTCGGTGTTATCAGTAGAGTGGCTGATTTCCGAACTGAGAGAATTCTGTCCGAAGGCAATTGAAACTGAAACTGAGTCTGTTTGGAATAATAAAATCTACTGTTCCCAGAGTCACATAATCCTGGCACAGGTAAATAGAGTAACTGTAAGCAAGCTGTCAGTCTGAAGTAAGTAATACATTTCAAAATCAAAATAAAATAATTTTAAAGTTCGCAGTTAATTAGAACACAAGTCTGAATTAACATGGTGACACCTACACCAATACAACTTTGGGTACATCTGCACTTAAATATACTACTTTTCAGATGTCGTGTTACTATTCATTAAATTGAATGTAATAAAACAATGTCAATGTTCACCTATTTGATACAGGTTGTTGAGATGTCTGTGACGTTGATTCCTTCCTCTTACCTATTCTATTGATTTTGTGGACTCGCGACTATATGTACTTCTCTACCCTTATCATACGTGTCTGTCACAAAGAAGTTTTCATTAATTTGACTTCTGTTACAACGTTTGAATTACGCGCGCTTAACTTTTTGTTCGGATCTCTTAAATGTTTTAAGCTTATGCGCATGCGAAATATAACTCAGGTAAAGTTATCTCGTAGACGTGTCAGCCAGCGAGAATGCGCAAAATACAGTTGCGGTAAATTTAACTTTATTCTATTCTTCGTATCAAAATACGTTCTATGTTGAGTATTTATATTTAAAAGTGAAGTCATATGGAACGTTTGGCGCGAATAAATAGAACCAGTTTACTTCAATATAGTGGTCAGCGTGCTATACACTCACTCAAGCATGCATTGCTATAAACGTATAACCGAGAAAGTGACCTTCCAAATAGTGTTTGTTGTTAAATGTTGTTATGTACATTACATGTGTGCATTATTAATCTCAATGTTTAACTAACTATTTGAATAATCATTCATATATATATATATATATATATATATATATATATATATATATATATATATATATATACATATATATATATATATATATACATATATATATATATATATATATATATATATATATATATATATATATATATATATATATATATATATATATACGTTTAATATGTGTAGATAAATAGGTCAATTCTGTAACATACATGTATGTTGTACCTAAGTCATATTCATATGTTTTGTATTCTATTAACAACAGTTTACTTCTGTTTAAATCTGTATATTATGTTGATTTAATTCTTATTATTGTAAACGTGTACTTGTAGTGGTATTTTCGTATTTTATATAGCTTCTCACGATAC
This sequence comes from Atrina japonica, assembly GCA_030159075.1. Classification (NCBI taxonomy): domain Eukaryota; kingdom Metazoa; phylum Mollusca; class Bivalvia; order Pterioida; family Pinnidae; genus Atrina; species Atrina japonica. The sequence continues at coordinate 15,339 of BROG01002083.1, read as the reverse complement.
AATAACAAATCAGGATAAACACATGGTGACACATCTGATGAAAAAATTCGGTGTTCACATGAGTTTAACTAAACGTGTTAATCATTGTCAATGGTTGGTTTGCATTACAAATCTACTAGATATATTATTGTTGAACAGTTGAAATAGCAGTTACACTCGTACACTTTTGTTAAAAGTGGAATCATAGGAGAATTGTTGTATGCACTGTTGATCCTACATGTTGATACTTACCATATACCTGGTTAGTGGTGATTGGAATCACACAGTACTTATCATTATTGCAATAGTGAAGCATTCACGTGGTTTGGTGAATTACAAGACTATACTGGATGTGTATGATGTAACTGTGGTCGGAAGTGCGTCACGTGTCGAAGTTCAAATGGGGATGTTGTGTTTCATTATGGAAGCTATATGTGTACTGTTTATTAGACGTAAAATGGTCAATGTCATTGTAATTATCATGTTATTTGAAAACATTAAAACTGTAAATAATGTATGTAGTTATCGCTCATTTGTCGATGGAAGCATCGTTCGGATAGCGTTACAATTAATGGTGTCAGCGGTGGGATGCTGCTTATCCATAATTGAGTGATAACTGATATAATCGTATCTGGATTAAAATTAACTTAGGATTATCGTATAGTGGTTAAGCTCAATCTTGAAACAAACACTTTTTGGTTATCAGGTAGTAATCTTTTTGTTTATTCAAATTTACTTTCAATTAAGACTGCATTTCTAAGTCGTTCAATGAATCTACCACTGAAGTACGCAGTAGGATGTCTGTACATCATTTTGTTGAAGGTTATACTGAAATACAGTGACTGTTTTACGCCAGAGCAAAATGACGTCACTACACGAATTGATGGAAATGGGTAAGGAATTAGGTTTTGAGGGTTCTGATCTGCAAACATTTATACGAGAAGAGCAGGCGCGAGTACGCGAAGAGCGCCAAATTGAACGCGATCTTAAAAACAAAACGCAGGCGGAAAGAGAACACGAACTAGCTGTAATTCGGGGCTGCTGAAAAGGAATTGTTGTTTCAAAATAAGTTGGAACATGAACGCGAGGCGCGTGCTATTCGAGAGCATGAACGCAAAATGGAATTGTTAGATAAGCAATCAGAGAAAAGTGTAAAACTCATCCAGTATTAGCATCCTCAGTTGGGGTTTTGTCGAGAAAGTTGATAATATGGATTTTTATCTTCAACGCGTCTAACGTTATGCAACTACGCAATATTGGGATAAGCAGGTACTCTCAGCAAATTTTGCTTTTCAGGAAGACTTAGCAACAACTATACTGCATAATGTTAGAACACTTTGGGTAAAGTTCATATAAATAGAAAATTCAGATCTTATCATCAGCTATGTCGTGCATTTGTGAGTTATCGCCCCTTATTACTTGATCTTTTTTTCTGCCATAAATATCAAAAGGTAAAACTATAAAAGTATGCTAAGAGAATGTACTTTAAATCAGAAATATAGATGATCTTCAATTGACAAGACAAGTGATGATCATTATTAAGTGAAAAAGAATTTATAATTCCCTTTTTCATCTTTGAGCTGTACAAAAGTGGAAATTGTAAGGGGAGGTAATCAGCATATATTTCTCGACTCCTTTACACTAAAAATTTAACAAATAAATGAAGGAGCAAGGTCATTTTAATTCCCTTATTTGTTTAAAACTTTGTAAAATTTTCAAATATCATACAAGTAATTATATAAATATATCTCGTGATACTACAACAAGAAAGGATCATAAATGTGATTTGATATACATTTTAAATTATTATTAAAAATAATAAAATATTATAACAAAAATAGCTCGTATATATATATATTTTTTAAAATGTGTCTCATATCTTCAAACATCAATCCTTGTCCATAACTCTTCGACAGAGCCATTTTCTGCAAAATAAACAAAGAGTTGGCAAAAACAGTTAAGGTTTTTTTCTCTTATTATTATTTGACATATTGCAAAGATTTTACATTCTAAGGAGTATTTTTTTTTTAAATGGGAACGAACACACCTTGTTAAATTGAATTTTCTTTCTTTTTGTGGGGATAGACGACTGGCTTAATTGGGGTTACACGTACTTACACTTCAAGTCAACTATAGCATCTTATTAAAGCATTTAAATAAATGATCATTTTATATATCAGGCATCACACAAAATAACATTGATTTGGTTTCTAAATATATAACAACAATAATCACCTGCATGTGTCATGTCTATCAGTTGACACAGGTTTCCTTTCAGCTTGTCAACTGACAGCATTTGACCTGCGTACTTTGTCAAAAGAAAGGGGTCCGTCTTGCTGTAGGACATGTTGTCTGAATTTTATCTGGACCTTTATTTGGTAATTTTGATTGCTTCTTTGAACAACCCTGCAATCGTAAGTAGAACGAGGCTTCAGTATTAGATAAAATGTATCATCACAATAGTGAGTATATGGACATGGAGTTTTTATGTTCTATAAATCAGTAGTAGATTATTATATTTCTGTCAACACATTGACAGAAATGGTGTCGTGGCTTCATTAACATAATAAAGTGTACAGAAATTCTTATAATTTGTTCACCTTCTGAGACAAGTTTTAATTGCATTAGGTAACACAAGCATACTTAAATGGTAAAGTATAGCACATATTTAAAATTTACCTTCTGTTCACCTCTGCTCGTGATTCCCATAGTCCTTCCTGTAATATGTTTTGGATAAGCTTTTCTTTCTCCTTTCTATCGCTCTCTTTCTATGCCTTAGCACGTTCCTCTTTCTCTTTACTTATTTTCTCTAACTCCTCATTTAATTGTTTGATCTTCAACTTCTCTTTCTGTCTTATGGATGGCAAAATGTTCTTAGACCATTCCATCAGTTTTCTAATCTCTTCTTCAGATTTTTGTTTCAGCCAAACTCCGGTTCGATTTACCTATGTAAACAGAAGCAGGTGTTCATAAATCATGAATGCAAAATCATTTGGCTTCACTACAGTTAAGTGTAGTATAGTAAAAAGGTTGATAAAAACCAGCATCAGTTGCATCATCTTTTTTGAAATGATATTTACAATGCTTACAGGTCTGTGATACAACTTGTTTATCAATTTATTACTATGAGTTCACTAAAATATAGGAACATAATGATAGACTTTGATATTAAAAATTGTTTGAAAATGTAGACCAGTATCTGCATGACCTACATGTTTCATCCTCTAGCCTTTTAAGGTCAATACTGACACTCAGTATATTTGTAGACATACATACATACATGCAGAAGTGTTTCAGAATTAACTCATATTTGAACAAAAGTCTTAATGAGTTTAATTACCTGAAACAATATGTGTGCTTCATTTGCCAGTCTTGTTGCATTTAGTCTATGCTTCAGTAGTCAATCGAGGTAACCAAATACCCACTCAGGTAATTTGTTATGTGGAAGTACAGGATTTAGAACATCATGGTTGTCGCCAACATCATAGTAATTTCCTCGGATAACTTGTTGTTTTCTGCAACTGTAAAAAGTATTTATTCTTTAAAAACAAATACTTGTAAGAAAAATGTTACTAAAGAATGTACACAGTTCAGAGTTGGAATAGTAAAAGTGGAAAATCATTAGGAAAGATAAGTGTGTTGTTTTGATCACATGCTCAGCATGTTAATCCGACATTAGATCAAGAGGATTAACAGATGGCTGTATAGTAAAGGACTGGATAGAGCAGTGTTCAAGTTGTCATTTTACACAAAATATATCGAGATCTAATGGGGGAGGTGTTGTGTAAGTATAAAAGGTGTGTGTTGAGTCAGTCATGACTTCGTTTTGGACTTTATCGGCGGAGATGTGCAATAAACATTGATAAGAGATAGGCCTAACGGGATTTTTTAAGGGTGCGTTGTTATTTTGTATGCGTTTCGCATCGCAGGTATCAACCAGAATTCACTGAAATTCACAGGTTTATTTCTTCGTAACTTCAGCTATTTCCACTGTAAACCTAATATATTTTCTCTATGTATTTACAGAATAATTATCAAATTCCTTGCAAAATTTTAATTTTCAAAATGTTAACTACCATGGAATTAAGGGTGGTTTACCTGTTTTGATCTTGACGATTTGGAGCATCTTTTTTGACAGTATCTTGTCGCTGTTTACGTCTGCTGTGCTGCACGAGCGATCCAAATTATAGTCCGTTTCATAAAAATGACGCCACGTTCTATGTTCGCTATAAAAAATCCACTGGATTTAGATGTATATTTTCACGAGGTATAACATCATTTTATAATTATATTTATATCATTGTATTTCGTCACATATAAGCCATAGTATAGATCAATTTCACCTTTTATTTCCCAGTATTATAACGCTGGTATTGAAATATCGCAACGATGCGAATCTCATTTTCACCACTATGACAGATATACAACGTCGATAAATGACGTTTCTGCAGAGGATAAGTCTACGGCATGGGCACCGAACTTAAGCGTTTTATTGAAAGGTCGTGCGTTGGATGTATTTTCGCGTATGCCAAATGTCCAATGTCTTGATTATGACGCACTAAAAGAGAATCTCTTAAAGCGTTTTGAATTGACTAAAAAAGGTTTTAGAAAAAGGTTTAGAGAAAGTAGACCGGAACAGGGAGAGGCGTTTCTCGCAGTTTTCAGTTCGTTTAGATAGCTATTTGGTTCGATGGATTGAAATGGTCAAGGTTTTAAAAACGTATGATGGTTTAAGAGATCTTATTGTCAGGGATCAGATGTTACAATCATGTAGTCATGAGTTGAAGTTGTTTTTGAAAGAACGCACCCAGCGTCTTTGGCGGATATGGCAAATCTCGCAGATCAGTTTGTTGAAGCTAGACCTGGAAATGCTTCGAACTTTGTAACTAAGCAAAACGTGTTTATTAATAGAAGTTTACAAATATAAAAATTTGAGATACCAAAGTAGAAATCAATAGAATGTCCAGGACATAGATACAAATCCGGTAAAAATGGACAAACACAGACCTCTGGAAACCAAGAGGTGGGATCAGATGCCATGGAGGAGTAAGCATCCCCTGTCGACTGGTCACACCCGCCGTGAGTCCACAGTCAAGTCCAATGAAACAAGTGAGGAGTGCATCCTCGTCTTAATTGGTACAGACGTCTAAACAACCGCCAACGAAAAGGCAACTCAACATTTCACTTAGTGAAACAGAGTAGTGGCAAACAAGACTATTATACCGACCGTAAAATTTGCCGGAACGTTGACATTAAACGCGGTTTTCGATATCCCTGTGTCAATAATTTGTCAGTGAGTAGTTTACCTCTGTATATGAAATATTCATATGTTGTGCACGCCCTGGCATATCGGATCATTTGTGAAATATAAACTCTATATGCGGGTGACTGAGGGATATTACTACTTAAATGTGGAAAATTTACGATGGGAAAGCCCAAATCGTCGCGTTTATCGTATAACTTAGTTGCTAAACAATGTGATTTCTCAAAATTCAAATTCTAATCGTTCAATCAGTTGACTGGTGAAACACAGAATTGTACGTTATCATATGGTTCTATGCTTAGTGTACCTGTTGCAAAAGTATGGATAGACATTTTGTTGGAGAAGTTTCAGTTTGATGTATGGAAAAACCAATAGGTGACATTATACTTGGTAATGTTAAAGGTGTCAGGCAACCAAATGACTGTCACAAGATGACCTGAGCTTGAGGCTTTTAGTATGGATATGAGAAAAAACACTTTTTAAGTTTTATACTTTTAATTATTGAAACTATATGCATGTATTATTATCCCGCATGATCTTCTTTAGCGGAGGTACTGAAATGTCTGGTTGATATGGTTTTAAACTCAACCGAATAAAACCTGTATAAATAAACAAAGATACTGTTAATACAAAGTATACCACACACAATAGTATTTACGTAAGTATTACACTTATACACACTATTTGAAGGTAAGTATTGAACATACTGTACTGTTAATACTTACAAACTTCACACAATATATTTACTGGTAATACTTTACTACACTCCGTACTTTACTTTACATCATCAATATACAATTAATGAAATACATTCAATAATTACACACTATATTTATTTACTATAATTCCACACAAAATGAATCAATGATACACACCCTATTAACTGTACATTACTACAGCACTAATAATTGATAGATTGATTCATATATTTTACGTATACGATAGAATTATCGTTATTACAAATGTAAATAGCATATTTCAATAGTATAAAACAGTATAAACAAATGTATCTATATTCTAATATCAATTTCAGTTACAAATTTACTGTACTATTAAAGTTACTTAGATAATTACAAACTTTACTAACATAATAGAATAAATTCACTTACCTCAGAAGAGCAAACAACTTATAAACTTCTGCAAGTGGACTACGCCCTGAAAATGTCTAAAATGCTTCTGGTCTGAGTTTCGTGCCAAAATACCCTAACTTTATATGATTCCGAACAATAGCTTCGGTAGAACCAGTTTTGCACTGACTGAGGTACCAAACGGGATATCTAAAACGGGTACTTATGTAATGATATTGAGTGTGTTCGAAATAAAAACTAGATAAAAATAAAATTAGAGTGTTCGATTAGAATAGAATCTATTTACACACACTACATAAGATTGAACAATACAGATTTATACATATGAAATACAAGTTTAACATGACAATATACATGTGATATACAAGTTTAATGTGACAATGACCCAAACCTAGATTGGAAAATTAAGGATGATAGTGTAAACGCAGTAAAATACGAGCTCAAAGAAAACGCGACGACCGTGCGTATCGTCCTCTTAAGGTTCTTAAAATTGGGAATCCAACAGAAATGAAGAAAGCTCACGACTCTGACATTAGTTTAACAAAGGTTAGAACATTTATTGACAAGGGTGATGTGAAAGAACGTCGGGGATGTGGACTGTCAAAATATTATAGAAACAAAGGTTTAAGTTACCGTAAATTTCGAAGTCCTGTTTTTTTTAAACGGCAGAGTGATTAAACAACTAATTGTTCCAAAACAATTTCGAACAGCGTTGATGGAATTAGCACATGACTCCATAATTTCTGAGTGTCGTTAGAATTTTTCTGGCCAGGAATGACGGCTGATATAACACGGTTTTGTCGTTCTTGTGACGTTTGCCAGAGGACGTTTCCCAAAGGAAAGGTTACGAAAGTTCCTATTGGCAATATGCCCCTCATTAACATTTCTTTTCAACGTGTTGTTATTGATATTGTTGGACCATTAAAACCTGCTACTGAACGTGGAAATCGTTTCATACTTACCATTGTTGATTACGCGACCCGTAACAAGTGGCCGTGGCATTTAAGGGAATTGAAACGGAACGGGTAGCAGAGGCACTAGTTGATGTTTATAGTAGAGTGGGAATTCCTAGTGAGATACTTACCGATCAGGGTTCTCAGTTTACATCTGATAGTATGTGTGAAGTCAGTCGATTACTCTCAATACACCAACTTTTTGTTGATTTGAGAGAACGTTTAAAGGAAACAGATAGATTAACACGTGAACAAATGAAGTCTGTAAAGCTCGTCAAGCTAAATATTACAGTGTGAAAGCTAGAGAGAGGAAGCTGCAGGTTGGACAGAAAGCGTTGGTACTACTTCCTACTAAGCGTAACAAATTGCTCATGCAATGGAAAGGACCCTACAGTATGGTCGAAAGGAAAGGTTGTTTAGACTACGTGTTGAATATTGATGGCAGATTAAAGACTCTTCATATCAATTTGTTACGACAATATGTTGAGAGAGACAATGTTAAGCTAGATAAAGACTCTAAGAGCAGTGGTGTTTTATCATTGTTGTGTAACGCGATCATTGATATTGAAAATGCCGATGACTCTGAAAATGTCTCATGTGTTGATGTCATAGTTACTCCTACAAAGGATCGCAGTGAATCGTCTGATGACGTGATCGTATCAGAGTTATTATCAAGTGAACAGTCTGAAGATGTGAAATAGCTGTTGAATGAATTTAATGATATTCTTACAGATATACCAGGGAAACAAATCTTGCAGAGCACGACATGCATACTACTAGTAATGAAGCTGTCAGAGTTAAGCAACATAATATCCCGTATAGCATGAAAGCAACTATAAAAAGTGAGGTTGACAAGATGCTTCCAATGGGTGTCATGGGGACTTCAGACTCTTCATATTCTGCACCAGCAGTGATTGTAAGGAAAAAGGAAAAAAGATGGATCAAATTGATTTTGTATCGATTATCGGCCACTTAACCGCGTGACAGTGTTTGACGCGGAACATATGCCAAACGCTGATGACATTTTTTTCTCGATTAGCCAACAATAAATATTTTTCGAGGCAAGATCTAAGCAAAGGGTACTGGCAAGTGCAAATTTCAGAATCATCGAAACAAAAAACCGCCTTTTCAACGCCAGTTGGTCTTTTCCACTTTTTAATGATGCCGTTTGGCTTGGTGAACGCACCGGCAACCTTCTGTCGGCTAATGCGAAGATTGTTTGATGGGATGACTAACATCGAAAGTTTCATCGATGACATAATTATTTATACTGAAACTTGGGATGAACTTGACGCTATTCTGAAGGAATCAGTCAGGCGCTTACGCAAATATGGACTTACCACAAGACCGTCAAAGTGGACCATCGGTTTTCGGAGTTTGGACATATGCCTTGGCCATATCGTGGGTGTTACCAAAAGTTACTACAAAATCCAGACAAAGTGAAAGCAATTATGGAAGCAAGTCGACCAAAGACGAAAAAACAAGTACGCTCATTACTTGGAATGGCGGTGTTTTATAGGAAATGTATTCCTAATTTTGCTTCAATCGCAGTGCCACTAACAGACCTTACAAAGAAAGGTCAACCAAATACAGTGATATGGAAACAACCACAGGATAATGCTTTCAATATGTTGAAGAAACTTTTATCTTCAAGCCCCATATTAATATTGCCAGATCATAATAAATAATTTGTCTTACAAACTGATGCATCTGACAAAGGAATCGGTGCAGTTCTCTTGCAGTCGGAGAACGAACATATATTCCCGGTTGCATATTCGAGTCGGTAGTTAAAAGCAAGTGAACAATCTTAATCTGTTATCGAAAAAGAATGCCTAGCAATAATTTGGGCCATACAGAAGTTTCAAAAGTATATTTACGGGTAAGAGTTTGTGTTGGAAACAGATCACCAACCGTTACTTTATTTGAACAAGCTAAAAGGAAGCAATTCACGTTTAATTCGGTGGGCACTGAGATTGAATCCATACAGGTTTAAAATACGTGCTATCAGAGGTTATGAAAATGTTGGTATCGCTTATTGGCACTGGAAGCATCGTTCGGTTAGCGTTACACTATATATATATATATTATATATATATATATATATATATATATATATATATATATATATATATATATAAATATATATATATATATATTTATTTATATATATATATATATATATATATATATATATATATATATATATATATATATATATATATATATGTATAATTGTCGAGAATACCAGCATGGTGATAATACCAGCCCGTCGATAACACCAGTTTGTCGATAATATTACCTTTGCCTTCGTCAGTTACATGTAAGTAATCCCTTGGTGTCCATTTTGAATATTTTACTAAATTTTGTTCACACATACTCAACATCACACACTGAAGTCTGAAGTGTTTACAGAATGTTATACAAAACTTGTGTTCATCTTCAGGCATGTAAATCAATGCTCGAGTTTCCTGGGTAATAGTTCAATTAGTATAATCCTCGTTGAACAAAATTGCCATGTAATTTATTTGTATATGGCATATGTTCCGAACGTAAAGGCGCTTCGTTTCCATCTTTACACTTAATATCCTCTAAATTAAATACCGTGTCTTAACGGTTTCCTAAAGTTGATATATATACAATTTACTTTTTTTCACCTAATGACTTCAGGTATTTCTGTCTAAAAAGAGATAATTATAAGCTATACAAAAATACAAATTGCATCTCGCCCGACTTGTCAACGTGTTGCATATCTTTGAACTGTATAATTTTTGTTTACAAAATCGTATTTCGGATTAAAAGTGTCAAATATCATTTCTAGAATCTGCATGAATTTAAGATAATAAACCGTTATCGTATATGTGGTATGCCTTCACATATATGCCTTTGATAATACAAGCTCGTCGATACTATATCACCAGCCTGTCGATAATACATATATATATATATATATATATATATATATATATATATATATATATATATATTATATATATATATATATATATATATATATATATATATATATATATATATATATTCAGAGACTTTAATAAAAG
>BROG01002083.1:0-2500 GCA_030159075.1 Atrina japonica | reverse complement strand
TCAATGCTTTCCTAAATCCGTCTAAGAGTACCCAATGTGATGGCAATGAAGACCGTCTTAAAGGCGTTTAGAATGGAAATGATTAATTTTCCATTTGGCAAGACCAAGAACCTCAATTACGCGATTCTAGATTTTAAGTAATTGCGTAATATGTAATGGAAATTTTATTTCTTTTTTAGTTTTATGATCAATTTCAGATCAATATCACTTATCACCAGTTTTGTACTTAATAAAACTCAATACCCTAAATGTCATAGCTCTCATTGCGTGGAAATAAATCATTTATTGTTCTATGTTCATGTATTATAAGTAATTGGTCATAAATGTAACGCGGTAATTGTGGTTAACCATTTTCAAGCATCAATAAATAAATGTTATATGTTTTCATAGACCTACTGATTGATAATGATACTTACTGTCATCTCCTGTGCATTGCCCTGGTTGTAAGGAGATATAAGTATTTGTTTACCCAAAGCATGTCACATTTCTCGAGGAGAATTTGACTTGCCGCGGGTAAACAAATCTAAATGTCTCCCTACAACCAAGGCAGTACATTGTTTATAATACCGAGATACAGATTCAATAAATATGGTCACATAAGCTGCAAGGGTTTCCGAATGAGGGAAGCATGACACACGCGAGGGGGATATGATGCACGCGAGGGGCGCATGAAATGTAATCTTCTTGACAATGGTTATCGACGAATCCCTGACTGTTTTTTTTTTATTAATGACGTACTACAACTGCATTAAATACCTAGGCTTCATTAAAATACATAGAATGATATATTGCACAATCAAGCAGATGTTCTTCTAATATGCATCATCCGTCCTGGAACTTCTACGGTCTAGTAGTTAGAGTATCGGGCTTTGACACACGATGACTCTCAGCGCAGGTTCAAGTCCCACGGGATCCAAAGTTGATTTGGGGAGAAAGTTTGCAAATTTATTTGTTGAATGATAGCGATCTCTTCGCGTATATGTGGTAACCGGACCCCTCCCCCGCATAACAACCACCATAAGAAACTGCTCACCAACATATAAGTACAAAGCTATTGTTTGGCGAAAACAGTTATAAAAAAATGTCAACCAGCCCAAATGACGTCACCACAGCCAGATATAAGCCACATGTAAGGATTTGATATTTTGGATGTCAAATATGTCTTGTTACTGCTGGATACAAAATAGTATGTGTTTTATTAAGTTGCATTATTTTTTGCACTCTGTAAAAGCAATGCAAGCCGTTGTTATTTTTGTTATATATTTAAGTGTAAATAAATTGATAAATTTTATCGTAACTGTTAATGATTGTTATGTTATGTTTTAAACTGTTATGTTATTTAGGGTATTCTGAAACATGTTATTACCGACTGTAAGTAAAACTCTTGAAGTCCTAATGCATAATTTAATTTAAACTTTTGATTGATTTTATTTTTAAAATACTACAGTAACCTTAACGTATAGTAAATTATCTTCAGGTCAGAAATGTCCCGCCAATGTTCTACCTGTGTATGTAGATACGGATGTCAAATCAGAGGCTGTTATTGGACAAGTAGCTGTACTTTTGTGTAAGAAACCTTTACGTGGTAAGTACAGACTTATAAGAACAGTATTGAAACGTAATTGTATGAAGTATTTAGAGCATATGTTGTACATTATAGAAAAGGTAGCGATACTTTGGTGAAAGGAACATTTATGTAGTAAGTACAGCTCTGTAGAAACAGAAACAGAACACTCTTTAACATTAAAGCTACACAAGTTAGGTCTTAAATTATAGGCAAAGTAATGACACTTTGGATAGGATCATTTTACGCAGTAAGTAGAGTGGTGATACTTTACTACATGGAACCTATACAAGTTAGGTCATGGATTATAGGAACAGTATTGCCACGTTTGTGTGAGGCTATTTAAGAGTTATAGAAACTGTACCGACGAGTTATATTTTCGGGACACCTATGTGCTGAATACAAAACTGTAAATGCGCTTCAAACTTTTAGCTCCGCCTCCGACCACAGATTGGAAATGTTATATTTGGCTTGTATGTGTGTTTTCAACACTTATTCTTCCGATCTTTTCTTATTCTCAAATCTTAATGGCTTTGTGGTTTTGTATAGATGAGATAATAGCTTTATTCTGATCAATGGTCCGCCGTGATCGAGAGCTTTGAGAATCTAGCTTCAACACACTAAGTCTGTCACTTCAATTAGCTAGAGTTCAAGTCCCGTGGAAATTTCCAAATTTACTTGCGAACAATTCATTGGTACATTGCAATTTAGCTAGATCATCTCCTTCATCACTGAAAACTGTCAGCCATAAACTAAACATCGTGAGTGGCGTAAAACAAACAAATCTGGTTCAACATGCAGCGACATCTGATGACGTGAAAATATTTCTGTATTATACTCGAGGACATACTTTTTTTCTTTGAGCACATCTTGTTAATTGAAACCTTCAGAGTTCCTCGGTCAGAAAAAAATGTTAGCTAATATTTCGTATTCTAA
>BROG01002082.1:0-16775 GCA_030159075.1 Atrina japonica | reverse complement strand
GCTGATAATACCCTTTCAAGTGCGAAAATTCCTCGGGTGCTGATATTACATGGTGCTAAAATTAACGGTCCATTGAGATTCTGAAAACACCAATATAAATCGAACAAACATTGTAGACATTTATAGTTTGCCCCCGAATGTTTTACAGAAATCTGAAACATTTCAGAGAAGTTATTACATTTTATTACGAAGCAGTGGAACACTGGTTTTACAGGCCAAATATTTGTCCCGATTTACAAAAAATATATATATAATAACTTAATTAAATAATTCAGTATGTACAACATAAATTTGTTACATATTAATGCATTTTTTATCAGAAATACATGAAATCTTGTGTTATATGCATATCATAGGTTGAACCCACAATTATATATCTGTAAATATATATAGTACATAGACTTTATTTTGCAGACGCACCTTTAAAAGGTAAATTTATAATCATGTCACACACAACAAACTATAACTACGAGAGCTCATTTAAACGGAGAGTTCCATAAGTATTGTAGAAAATAAACAACATGTTATTACGGCGTTTTGACAACCGGAAATAAGAAGTATAACCGGATTGGTGACAACGCCGCCTATTATCAGGAGAAGTAACTCTCCAGGATTGTTCCTCATTACCAACCGTTCCCATCCAGTACTCACAGGAGCTGAATATATCCAAATAACAGAAACTCAAGTCAATGGAAGGGAGGATCAGCATGTTTTTTTTGTCTGGTCACACTTTGGATGCTGTAATGCTGTAAGTGATTTCTTCTACAAAAATGTATGTTGTCAAACAAGTGATTTTACTCCTGCTCTTTCAAAACATGATAAATTTAGTTGATCTACATGAATATTTCCACTAGGTCTTTTAACTTAGTCCTTATACAACAACTCTCGTCTTCAAATTCCAAATATCATTCGCCGATTTCTGCTGGAGTACTCGCTTGTATACTGAATTTGAAGTCCTGTAATGGAAGATTACATATAACTAAGGACGATACCAAGTATGGATTCATCTATGCGTTTGAACATATGTAATTGTTATATATAAATGTTATATACATGTATATATTTCAGTTGGTATTATCAAGCAGTTTTCATATATTTTGAGAGAGTTATATCCCCTTGACCAGGGACTATTGATTACGGTCCGGCTTTGTTTTATATTAAGATGCGTTCTCTTTTTCAGTAACATTTTTGTAGTGCTTGTCGATTGGAGAAATACAATTTATTAATTTTACGTTTGAAACTATGCCATTACGTATGCTGAGCAGGAAAATAAAACAATATAAGAACGACCTGGCACAGATTCCTTTTAACTCAAGCAGTGGTTAGACCTTATGTTGTCTAGTTATCACTATTTATCTTCATCACACTGGAGTTCTTTTGGGCTCTGTAGAGTTCACCATTTAGGGTTGCCGAACACAGGGACCATAATTTACCATAAGAACCCAAATCAATAGTACAAGACTAAATTAGTTTCGTTCAGTTATTCTTTTGTATGTTGACCCAGCCTATAAATCTATATTAATGACTTACATCATGACAGGGAATAGAGATCTATATTGTAGAGGATTTCATTTCATGATACTACTCATTTACCAGAAAACCGCTTTATTTTGTAAATAATATATTTTGGCTGGCAACCAAAGCCTCTGTAACATTTACTAAGAAAGCAATGTCATTATCAGTGTTCAACAAAATCTGAAAACCAGAGGCCTTAATTTTGTTACCATGGTATCTGACACTTTCATAATGTCTATCATTGAATTCATAGTAAGAAAATACCCATAAAGACTATTTTGCATAAAAATTCGACAATTATTTAAAAATACTACTAGACCCTGCATTCCTCACCTGTATGAGTTGTGCTTGCCGAAAAACCTTCAATTCAGTATGAGAGGACATAATGTGTTATTTTTAGGACACAGACGAATATTTAATATTCGAATTTTACAATTTTTCGTTTTCTTTTTAAATATTTGCAATAATGGCACCCTTCACACCCTTTGGTAAAATCATGAATCCACCATGGTTTTAAAAGATTGGTCTTCAGATAGTTTTATTTAATAAGTACGAAATGAAATATAAAATTTGTTACTTGTCATAAAGCCTAGATTATTCTTATCCTTTCATTTTGATAAGGTTCATATCTCTAACAGCTGAAATTCTTTGACCTTCAAATACCTCTCGAGGTAAAATGTGCATAACATGAATCTCAGTTCGATAATCATTAAGACATTTATTATTGATTAATACATTCGTATCAAATGTCTTGTCCATAAATTTGAGATTTTGTCACAGAAATGTATATTCTGTCTTCAAAATTGCATTTCTACATCATGTATAGTTTTAGACTATTAACATCCCATGACCTGTTGATCCACAAATTTTGAAAGAATTGCAATAAATATGAAATTGCGATTAGTTTTGTTTTAAATTTTTGCATCAAATAATGATATACATGTAATATGATTGTATCGATACCGACAGATCGTGGTGATGAAATATGATTTGTCCCTACATGAATTACAACAAAACCTACATATCGTAATTTGACTTTCCCTGAGTATACGTATTCAGCTAATCTACCAATTGTTGCTCCTAGAAAGTTTTGTGCCATGAACCCCTTTATATAGAAATGTATTTTGCGATTCAATATAAAAAATCTCAAATACCAAAGTATAAATCAATAGAATGTCCAGGATATAGATACAAATTGGGTAAAAATGGACAAACACGGACCTCTGGAAACCAAGAGGTGGGGTCAGGTGCCATGGAGGAGTAAGCATCCCCTGTCTACCGGTCCACCTGAAAATTTCTGAAATGGTATTTGTTTAAATTAGTTATCACTCATACATTTGCTATAAAATATCTTGTCTTCCATATTGAATCTTAGATACAATTTATAGGTATAACTTTTTCCAATCACCAAGGATTTGTAATACCTTACCTGGTGTGTTTGACGAAAATTCCCAAGTAGCACCAATTCTCCTGAAACTATATGATGAACATTCTTTAGGATTTTTTTTATCTCTTTCAATGTGTACTGAGATAGATAATATGATTCAGGGTCTACCGTGTTCCAGCAACTTTGGAAAGTGATTATTTGTAAATATTTCATAAAAATGTCGCCACTTCGGAACATTATCCATACAGTCATTATTTATAACCAGAGTCATAAACTCTTACACCCCACTAATTACGTTTCAACATACAGTAAATCTTAAATAATCAATTTACGTGCAGGAGTGTTTCGCCAGTATTTTCAATCCAGTCTCTATGGTGACTTACGAGTGATAAGATGTATACACACCGATAAAAATAATAGTTCCAATGAAAATTTAATAATGATCTCAAGTATTGGAAGATTTCCTTCATATTTGAATGCAGGATTGATTACGACTATGCCTTTCTTCATATGAAATAGCAATTTCATTGATAATTTGATGGTTTCCTTGATGTAAATGTAAAAAACACTTTCCGGGTTTGCTGGTACACACTTATTTCATAAGTTAAGCTAAATGTCTGTCGCTTAAAATGTCTTCAGACAGATACATGTATTTTGACCTTGTACTAATACTAGTAATTTAATACAATATGTGTATGTAATTTTCATGGGCATTTCTATGTATCAAAATAAATCTTAAATCTACTAATTATCAATTAATTTATTTCTTAATTTGACTTATTACGCCATAAAGAGTTATTAAAAATACTCATTTCTCTTTTTTATTTATGGGAATCAAATTCTCAATTCTGACCGATGAAGCCTTTCTGAAGAAAATAATGGTGTTTTTGTTCTTTTAAACTACATCAGTTTGGTATTGTATTAATATCTATATATTTTTATTTGTGCATAACTTTCACCATCGTAAATACGACAAAAGCCACGATTTCCTGGTTACATTTGGTTATATACCTAATACTATTGACGACATATATTAAGCTGTTTTATTGTATTTCCTGTATCAAACTGATATAAATATGTTGAATTCCAGACCATAGTTTTATTTACAGACGGATTATAACCTCCATAATGACATCGCATGATTTATTTCTACTTCTGATTGGAGTTAATGAATTAAGGTGATATATAGCTCTCTCTCTTTCTCTCTCTCTCTCTCTCTCTCTCTCTCTCTCTCTCTCTCTCTCTCTCTCTCTCTCTCTCTCTCTTTCTCTCTCTCTCTCTCTCTCTCTCTCTCTCTCTCTCTCTCTCTCTCTCTCTCTCTCTCTCTCTCTCTCTCTCTCTCTCTCTCTCTCTCTCTCTCTCTCTCTCTCTCTCTCTCTCTCTCTCTCTCTCTCTCTCTCTCTCTCTCTCTCTCTCTCTCTCTCTCTCTCTCTCTCTCTCTCTCTCTGTATGAATATAAAATACACAATATGTTGAAATCTAAATTGTTTTGATATTTTTCAGATTGTTTTTGTCATGTCCCTATGGTAAAATAGAAAGTGAAACTGGATCGTGTGTCGGTAGGTCAAAATAATATATTTGTATATTTGTTTTGGTCGAATATTGATGACCCTAACGAGCATGCATTATATATATATTATTGTAACTGCAGCTTTCATAACTTTATATCAAACTTGCATCATGAAATTTGGGCAGTCAGTTTCAACATATAAGTTAACAACTAAATATTTGTTCTACTCCTTTTTGTCTCTCTTTTGGGGATATCTTGCATTTTGAATGAATGATTTATTTATAAATGTATTTCAAATCTTTTTTTATTATTCAAAATTGTACCAATTTCAGCTGTGTATAAAGAATTATATGCAATTAAAATTTGGTTGGTCGAATCATAATATCGTAAAAATCTTAATTTGCTCATTAATTCCTAACTAGAACATTAGATAAAATATGTATTCGTTTTAACATATCTTTTAGCGTTTTCACAATATAATCTTGAAAATATTGACACTAAAAATATTATGATCTTAGCTTTTGAAGAGTTTAGAATTTAAATGATGCTATTAGCGCGATTCATTGCTTAAGTATAAGATTATTAGGTGGTACCGAAATACCAGGTACTAGGTTTATGTATACCCTCTGGGACTCAAACTGTCCACCAGCAGTGACACAACCTAGTGGTTATAAATATTATAAACATAATACCAAAGTTATAATGCTCAAGACGATCGTTTCTGTCAATTAGACTTCATCAATTGGGCTCCAATAATTGAGTTAATATTTGCCGTCATTTTTCTCAGGATTCAGTGTGTACATGTGTAGAAGTGCCAGTGTTTTAAATATTGTTTTCATTCATTATAAGTGTAAGTTTTCTAATTTATGTTCCAGTTGCAGTTCCAGTTGCAGTATTCATTTTAGTTTATTTTTGTATATTTTTTTTAAATATTTATTTGTATAATTTCATTTAAATTTGGGATGTTCTTAATTCCCAAAAGTTAATAATTTTCTTATAAAATTTCGTATTCTGGGCATAAACTTTGTTGACCACAACCACAGTTAATTGCATTTGAAAGAGTTAAGTTCTAGTCCAAATAACTAGAACATTGTCGAAAAGCTATTAAACACATTGTCTTTTTTCCATATAATAAGTAAATATTATAAACATAATACCAAAGTTATAATGCTCAAGAGTAAATAATCGAATTTTAATATTATCGACTATACAATAAGGGTATGATAGCACATACGGAATAAAATAAAATGAGAAAAAAAAATTCACTAATCAGAATATATATATATATATATATATATATATATATAATATATATATATTATATATATATATATAGTATACTATATATATATATAATGTGTATATACAAATTTAGTGTGTGCGTGTGTGTGTGTGTGTCTGTATATGACTTCACGTATTTATGTAGCTCTAATATTTGAGTTGCCAAAAACAAGTCTGATACCACTATTACGATTCAATTTAGACTAGTTGTGTTTCAATTCACCCTGGTAGATCTATAATAACAACTTACGTTTTATATTTTACGTAATACTGTGTCTTACGCAAAACATTTTTCCATGGTGATCCTAATACGAAATATAGAAATGATGATATGTTTGTAATCTTTTGATATTTTTAATTAAAATAGGAAATGCAAAACTAAATGCAGACAAAATATAAAACCATTTTAAAAAATATTTCGATGAGAAACATAAATAGAAGTTGAACAGTTTTGTGATAATGACATGGTTTAGCATGGCTGACATATACATAAATATAAAAGGAAATAGATTTGTCAATATTGCAGTAATAACGCCCCCTATCATATATCCGAGAAAAGCAACAAGTGTTTGATTGCAATTCTTTTCTGTATAATTGATATTTTTTGTCATCAGTTATGTTTAATGAGTTTACATCAAAGGTAAGAAGAGCTTGTAGGATTGAAATTAAATTCAACATTAAAATATTTGCAGAATGTCCGGCAGGATATTTTGGTCGCAACTGTTCAAAAGTGTGTAGTAATAATAGTTATGGTGATCGTTGCCGTCACAATTGCAGCTGCACCCCAGAATTCTGTGACCCAATAATCGGATGTACGAATTGTGAGTTTTTTCTAATAATCTTCTAATAATTGTTCTTCCAATCCAGTCAGGCTTATATCCAATCTGCTTTAACTGAAGTTGTTAAGCGACATATTCCCAACGGAAATTACACTATAGTTGTGACGAAACTGCATGAAATATACAACAGAGCTTAACAATAGTAAGTTAGCGTTCTGTCTTCCTTTGTCTTTGTCTTGGCTTTGTCTTGGCTATGTGTTGTAAATTAATGTTAAAGTTAACTGAGCCTAATTATAACTGGGTAAAAGTTCTATGTACGATGGTAATCCTATAGCAACCCAACTGATCTCTAAATATTATGTTTATTAGGGTACCAATAAAAGATCGTTATCATCGTTGTCATCATCATCATTGTCATCGTCATCCATCAATACCATCATCAGTAGCAGCATCATCTTCAACATCCATTCATCCGATAAGTAGCAATATGAATTATAAAAAGGCAATGCGCTGTAGCTGTTTCTCACTACATGCGTCTTAACTCGGGAATCTGTTTAAATATAATACACATAATACCAAAATTGTAAAATAAAATATTAACAGGGACCAAAACAAGTGCTTAAAACTTTTATTTATGTCAATTTATCTATTGATTTCTAATTTGAAATAGATGTATAGTTCTAAAACAGTCCGAGATATCATACAAATCGAAAATATAGTCCAAAATATAATGCTAAGGATAATACATTTCAAATAATATAAATATTGTTTTAATCTGTTAAATGAGCTAATCTAAGCCAAATTGCCAAAACTATAAAATCGAATCCACTTTATCCAGATATGGTATAAATTTAAACGATTTATGTATAATTTGTGAAAAAATGAAATAATTTTTTGTGTGAGCAAAAGACATTGTTTTATGATTTACATTATATATATATATATATATATATATATATTATATAATATATATATATATTTATATATATATATATATATATAATATATATATAATATATATATATACAGTGAACGGCCTTTACAACGACCGTGTTTGTTCCCAATGGAAATGACGTTATATCGAAGTTTGTCATTGTAACGAATTTGATGTAGTGGGCATTTCATAAGTTAGCTCCTTGAGTATCATTTTACGCAATATATGTACAATGTAAATAGATTAAACTTACAACAACAAATATCATTATTTTATTTCATACTATTTTTAACCTTTTACCAGTTATATTTATGCATGTTAATATTGTAAACATCAATGCACAATTATTTTTTCTCGGTCGCATATCGTAAATCGGTTTTTATGTCGTGAAATGCACGGATCATGTACAAAAATGCCCCGAAATGCCCGAATGTAATAGTATAACACCTGTTTCCAAGTTACATTCATTATTGCTTAAATAAAAAGCTCACCGATTGCTGATACAATTCTCTTAAAATTGCGGTTCACAAATAAAGTTTTACTAAAATGTCGTAAGTATTTTAAAGATCCGCTATTGTAACCACATCGGCACGGACATGTAGGGCGTAATCACGAACTTGTCAACAAATATGTTTATTATTTATTTATTTACCTTTTTGTTAATTTGTGCACAGTTTTGTATTTCTTCCTCTGTCGCTTGAGTTCTAAACGAAACCTAGTGCCTACTCTACAGGTAGGGATGATTCAAGCGCTATCGTTGACGACCTAGACCATCACCTATCAGTGAAGATTGACGGTGTAATTGTTTTATTGACACAATTATTTTTACCAGTGATCTCAACGTGAAGAAAACAAGGACTGAAAACAATAGCCGGATTAGCGGGTGGATGTACTGCAATGGTATGCGTTGTAAAGAGTTTCTTTACATTGAGTTTTGTACATGTGTTTCCCGGAATCTGATGTCAGAGTCGGATACCGAATATTCCCGTTGTAATGATTACTTTGTATCGATACATGGTACTATTTGTTCCCGAGCAATATTTCTCGGATACCGAATATTCCGTTATAATGAATGTCGTTAGTAAAGCGGGTTCACTGTATATATATATATATTAACTATATATATTATATATAGTATATATATATATATATATAATATATATATAATATATATATTATATATATAGTAGATATATTATATGATACATATATATATATAGTATATAATATATATATATATATATTATATATATATTATATATTTTATTTAAATATATATAAAATTTATATACTAATTATAATATTTATATATAATAATAATAATAATAATAATAATAATAATAATAATAATAATAATAATAATAATAATGATAATTGGATTGGAAGCAGTAGGAATACAAAGATAAAGTTTATTGCAATCAAAAAGACAAGGAAACCGATAAACATTAATAACCATGTAGCAGTTACGGCTCTTGATTTATTTTTCGATCTGAAAAAAAACTCAAAAAGAAAACAAAATATTTAAGCATGAATTTTTCTTTGTTTAATACAGCAAATATCACATCACCATAAACAATATTTCCCGTTACTGTTACAGTACAGCCAGAAGCCCAGTTTCATCCTACATCTATCAATTACAGATGGCGACCGTTGGATTCGTTCTTTATAATAGTTACACAGTTGGGGGGGTTTTGTCGATGTGTACGAAAAAAGGTACATTTCGTTTATCTTTAGTCAAAAGATAATGATGATAATAGATTTTGAAGTTTGAATAGTTTTTTACGTCACACTCAACAATTCTTCATATGTTGTAGGCCAGTATTGTTAAGGGTGTGAAAAGAATCCCACTACAGTGTACTCAGGTAAAAAAAAACACCGGCCTTTCACAAAACTTTAAATTTATAAAGATATTGAATCTTGATCAGTTATTTATCGAAATATAAACAAAGAAGTATCTAAACGGGGAGTAATTTAACATGGTCAGAAAGAGCCTGCTGCTAGCTTTCAGTTGTTATTTACCAGTCGCATATACAGAATGTCACGCCATGCTGAGGAGAAATGTTATTAAAAAATCAACTGCTAGCGCCGGTCACCAACGGGGCAGAGGTGCTGACCAAGGACATGAAGAACAGGCACAGGACCCTGTTCGTGAAATTGCCCCAACACATGTCGCCGAGTCCAAAACACCCCACCTGCTTCTCGGTCTAGGGGTCCATGCTTATCCTGGAGGTTGGACATGTTCATAAATGAAAATACATTTCAGCACCATTTTATACCCTATCAGAAAAATTCTAGCGTCATTCTTCATACGATCGGGACATTTTTGCTGCTTTCGAAGAACATTTTAAATATTTGAGCTGCTTTCTGTTTGAATTTTTTATCGTCCCAACCATATTCAGTGACTATTCTAGAAGCTTCTGACGTACAGTTATTCGAAACACCTTGCGACCAGACTTCGGGTCGATATTCGGCAACAAGCCAACGTTGTCGTTCTGCATTTGAAGTGCAATATCTAAATATTTTGAATGGATTCTAACAGCAACGCTAACATAATTCTAAAATAAATCCTACTATGTTCCAACGACATTCGAGCTGATTACACCCGGAGTATGCAAAAATCAGTCGAAGCAGGCCTGTAGTACATTCTACGAATTCCAACGGCATTCTTACAAAGTTGTAAAAATAAATGCCAATTTGATTTCCATCCGGAATGTGGCCCGAATTTTGTTTCCGACTGTTTCTGACTCATTCCTACTGAATCAGAACAAGTGTGACAAGGGTATTGATTTCAGAATCCATTCGATGAACATGTTTATGAAAATATTAATGGTGTTATATATACTATATATATTATATATATAATTATAGTTTTTTGCACGATTAAAACTGTGGTAATGTTATCTTTTATTTGTTTTTCATGAAGGCAAAAGACAGAAGATGGAGTACCCGCAAGAGATAGTATAATATATATATTATTAAAAATGTTTTAATAAAACGTAGCGAAATTACCCGATAACAATACCATGGATATCTTAGAAGTGAAGCCAATATAATAAACTAGTTTTCTAATAATAGTAACCAACAACTATATTATACTACTATAGTGCCGTATTATTGGTTCTTGTTTTATTATTTCTGCAGCTTTGCAATGTAAACTTATAAAAAAATAGATTTTATTTCATGATATACAAGATGAAATTGTATTTGACCTCTGTGCTATGAATTATGCATAATATAGTTTTATTACTTTAAATATCCGATCCAGAAAGACATAAAAACCAAATCCGTAATACCACTGGTATTTTTATTTGTGTATGTATGTATGTATGTGTATGTATTTATGTGTATGTATGTGTATGTGTGTATGTATGTATGTATGTATGTATATGTATATGTATATGTATATGTTTGTGTATGTATGTATAAATATATATATATATATATATATTATATATTATATAATATATATATATATATATATATATATATTCGTATAACGTATTTTGATTTTGAAATTCTAATTCAGATTAAGGTATTTTCCTCTTAATTTGGATGCATTTTTTTATTTTGCAGGTGCTGGTAGCCTTAATGCTGAAGGTATATTTGCTGGACCATCGGATAACCTAATGTACGTGGGAGTGTCTAATTCCGCAGATATCTATTCCTCTCCAAGTGAGTCTGACTATAACACATTGTCTTTTCCAGGACAGCGAATCAAAAGCGGTGTAAATAATGATCAAGGTATTGATGCTGGACTATCAGAATACCCGTTGTACGTGGGAGTGTCCGATTCTGCAAATGTCTATTCCATTCCAAGTGAGTCTGACTATAACAACGAATCAAAAGCAGTTTAAATATGTCTTCTATTTTCGGAACTGCGATCCAAAAAGAATTTGTGGAGGAAACCACATTAGTTAGTGAACCACACGCACTTTTAAGGAATGGAATTGAAATATCTCCCCCTTGGGATTTATCTTCGAGTAATACATGGGAAAATCCTCTTGAAGATCCCCCTGATATCTATACAGAGGGGTTAGATATGTCCGACCCGTATATGAACGATGGTGAAATTTTTACATCTGCTTATGATTTAGCCCAGTCAGTAGTCGTCGACTTGACCTTATATATCAATCAATTTTTGCTTGGCAAAATATGAACTCGGGAAAGATTATCAAACTTCAGCTTTTCTTGGTACGTTTTTATTGGTGTCTTTTTATCTTATTATTCATTTTATGCTTTGTTAATAATAATAATAATAATAATAATAATAATAATAATAATAATAATAAGGAAAATTGAAGAAGTACCAATCAAAAATCAAATCTCAAGTCCATTATAACACGACGACTTAGATGTGAAAATGTTCTCAACATGAAGAACAACTACGAAACCCAAACGGGATAAGACCAGGTATCCGGTAGGAGTCAGCGTCTTCTGCTGGTATGCCACACCCGTCGCAAATGTTCCATGGAAACTGTTCTAGTATGAATTATTATTATTATTATTATTATCATTATTATTATTATTATTTGTTTGCTTTTTATGTTGTTGTTTTTTAAGCCATTGGCATCAATCGCTTTCCTCATTTTTGCAATGCTTATTTTTATTCTTTTGTTAAACTGTTGTTTGTATGTTTGTATTTGGGGGTTTTTGGGGGGTACGGGGTACTCCAAGTACATATTTGTTACCAGTGTGTGTTTCCCGGGACATATCAATTTTATTACAACGAATGCGGAATTGCATACATTGTGTGCCTATATCCAGTACTCCAAATTACACCAAAGTGAACTTATATGTATTTTTAAATTTGTATTTACACAGGAAACAATTTGTCAATAACTTTCATATTTTCCCACCAGATGTTTTTTGTTAATGACTTGATTAATGTTTTAAAGTATTTTTGTTTTATTAATTGCAGTGTAATGTTTACTATCATTTAATAATGGGACGCTTATTTTAGTAACATATAGTTACAATATAGACAGACTGATAGATAGATAGATAGATAGATAGATAGATAGATAGATAGATAGATATTAAAGAAAAATGATAAGAATATATTTAAATGTGTATAAACTTCTTTAATTTCGAATAAAATGAAATAGAAATACAATTATTTATTTCAATATTCCTCATTTAAAAAAAACATGTACTTGTTTTTGACTTCATGTTTACACCTTCCGTGTTAATATACAAGTAATAAGAAGAACCTGTAACGTAGAAACCGTTTTGATAAAATAAAGTACAGTAGACGTAAAGTATTTTGTTTGTAAATTGTTTACGTTTTCAATTAAAACCTCACTGTAAAAATATAAAGATACCGCGAGCCTACTGATTCGGTTAATAATTTTTTTTTTTTTTTTTTTTTTTTTTCGCTTTTTTTTTTTTGGTCTTTTTTTAACATTTCATTTAGGTTTAGTAAATACAAACTTGTTTTATTATTTATTATTTTTTTTTATTCAGGTGATTGGCCAGGATTTTAACATATACTCGCTCCTTCTCCACATGTTGAAGGAGTACGGAGTAAGTTTTACAACTTGTGTGTACTGGTCAATTACCCACACATAACTAAATAAACGTTTGACCATAAGTCATTATGGTAAATTTAATAGTGAACATTTATCTAAGCGGATTTGTCAATAATTTTTAATTGTGCATGTTTACTTGTGTGTATAAATGTGACTGTTGTAGTCTTCGGTATTGTATTATACTGTACGTATGCTTGTTTACCAGTATTCCAATATTAGCGCATTCCGCTAATTGAAGGACAGTGCTAAAAATTCTTCATCCTGTCATTCTGCATGCACGACAAAGTTATGAAATTAATTGGGCGAATTCAAGATTGTGCTAATAAGTGTATTCCGCCCAAGGGCGCTAAATATGAGTGCGCTAATTTAAATGCACATACAGTATGTAATACCTTCTTGTAATTGTCGATGGACCCCAGTGTGTGTGTGTGTGTGTGTGTGTGTGTGTGTGTGTGTGTGTGTGTGTGTGTGTGTGTGTGTGCGTGTGTGGTGTGTGTGTGTGTGTGTGTGTGTGTGTGTGTGTGTGTATTCGTTGTGCATAAAACCATCGTTGTAATGATCAATATTGTATCAGATCTAATAATAGAACCCAATGAACTATACTTTTGTTAATGTGTGTGCACGATGGCAAATGTTGTGATTTTTTCAGTTTGTAATTACTGCCATTTAAGCAAACAAGATCCAAGTGAGTTGCTAACCTGTGTGGCGATGTTTCGTCCTTTATTACAATTATTGTGTGTGTGTGTGTGTGTGTGTGTGTGTGTGTGTGTGTGTGTGTGTGTGTGTGTGTGTGTGTGTGTGTGTTTATATGTGGTAATATTCTGCCCTATATCATAGTTACTGTAATATATTTTATTTATATTATGCTTTTTTGTGTACAAAATAAAGCTTTCTTTGAATTATAGTCATTTAGTTATTGGTCATTATTACTTCTCCGTGACACCTGATCACACCTCAAGATTTTCCTTAGAGTTAACTTATATACTGTTTTCTTGACCTTTTGATGGTCAATAGACCCAGTAGCTGTAACTACAGTCCTGTAACTTTGAGTGGCAAAATGATACAGATTCCCGGAAAGGACGTCAAGAAACAGCTACTATCAGACGTCTATGATTTTGCGGGTATCTGTATCATATTGCCACTAAAAGTCACCTGACAGCAGTTACAATTAAAGGGTCTATATGTTTTATTCTACTTGCAGTGCTGAAATTATTTAGATAAACAATTGGTACTTTAAATTCTAATATTTTTTTTTACGTTTGCTTCGTATTCTTAGCCAGATATATTTCGGTATAAACCAACCTTTAGTAAAATCTTAAAACTAGAGTAATTCATTGGTTTTATACTGTCAGGCATTGGTCCGATACGGATTCAAACTTGTCACTAAGTGTTATAACTTGCATGAGAACCGTTTAGTACGTACTTAAACACAAAACCTCTAGTTTAAAATGTAAGAGGCGACAGAATCATTTATTATTTCATTATACACTTGATATCATTAAAATCAAATTACAATGCCAAAGATGTATTTGTCAGTTTTTGTTTATGGTGTGTTTTTTCCTGTTTACAAAATAATTCTGGTAAATCGATTTTTGCAATCATCAGTTAATTTCCTGTTGAACGCGGAATATGAAATTGATTTAAAAGTGATAGTCACAAGCGACTTATTTCCTGTTCTCTGTCCGCGTTGACCTACATCAACGTTTGTAAAGTAAACAGGAAAATGTAATAACCTCTGCATACTTAATTACACGCAAAATTTCGAAACGATTATCCTGCATTGAAATTGTTGTATAGATAGATAGATAGATAGATAGATAGATAGATAGATAGATAGATAAATAGATAGATAGATAGATAGATAGGTAGGTAGATTGACAAAGAGAGATATCAGTTTATCATCGAATTTGTAGATTCCATAGTGCTAATAACAGACAGTACAGTGTGTTTTTTGTGTGAGACAGAGATCAGTTTAAGTTTATACAATTCATATTGTTACTAACCAGATACTTCCTTTTGATCTTCATGTTTCCTTTGTTAAATCCTTCAACTCAATATCTCAAGAGAATTGAAATATATTTAAACGGTTTTCTTCCCTACATTAACTTCTCTTAACGGAAAAACGGACTTAAGAGGACTATGGAAACACGTTATCCCTCTGTATTTAGTGATCCAGAAGTAGTAACTGAACTGGATAGATTACGTGACCAATATGTACTGGTACCAGCAGACAAGGCCTCAAACAATATAGTTTTTATTTGTAAGGCACACTACTATAATTGATTACTAGAAGAACTTGGGTTTAATACGAAATCCTGGTAATCTCACATACAACACGTAGCTCACTTTCAAAGGTCGAGATCCTTCAAAATCATATGTCCGTATTACGCTCATTTGATATACCTACAACGGACACCAATTTTGAGCTACCATGTTTATATTGGATACCTAAACTTCATAAAACCCCATATAAGCAAAGATACATAGCAGGATCCAGCAAATGTTCTACCAAACCTTTATCTTTACTCCTTACCAATATATTGACAACCTTTAGCGAGAAACTCCAACAATACTGTAGAGTTGTTTATTCCAGAAACGGTGTAAATCAGATGTGTAAAAAATTCTGCACAGGTTTTAGAAAATTTGAAGGAACACAATTTTTCTCGAACTCACAGTATCAAAACATTTGACTTTTCTACTCTTTACACAACTATTCCATATAAAAATTAAAAGATGGACTTTTTAGCATCATAGACTACTGTTTTTTCACTAAAGGTGGTACCCGAAAATTTTAATATATAGTGATTGGCTATCAGGATACTTATTTTGTCCAACACCACTCTCATTCTACACATAAATACACTGAAGTTGATATAAAACACATGCTGAATTTTCTAATAGACAATATATTTATGATGTTTGTACTAACAATGCGATATATCCCAGAGAAATAGAAATTAAAGATATAACAGAATCAAGCACACACGCTTCATACTTAGACATTTTACTTAATATAGACACAGACAGGAAATTGGCAACTAAGTTATACGATAAACGCGACGATTTCGCTTTCCCATCGTCAATTTTCCACATGTAAGTAGGTAATATCCCCCAGTCACCCCGCATATGAGTTTATATTTCACAAATGATCCAATATGCCAGGACGTGTACAACATATGACGATTTCATATACAGAGGTAAACTACTCACTGACAAATTATTGATCCAGGGATATCGATAACCGCGTTTAATGTCAGTGTTCCGGAAAATTTTACGGTCGGTATAATAGTCTTGTTTACGATTACTCTATTTCACTAAGTGAAATGTTGAGTTGCTTTTTTGTTGGCGGTTGTTGAGAAGTCTGTACGACTGTGACTAGGATTCACTCCTCACGTATTTCATTGATCTTGACTGTAGACTCACGGCGGGTGTGACCGGTCGGCAGCGAATGCTTACTTCTCCATGGCACCTGATCCCACCTCTTTGTTTCTGGAGGTCCGTGTTTGTTTATTTTTACCGGATTTGTATGTATCTCCTGGACATTCTATTGATTTATACCATGGTGTCTGGTATTTTTTATATTATAAGTGAGCATTGGAATTTTGACAGATTGTGAGGAAGGATATAATGGCAAAAACTGTTCAGATATGTGTGATAATGACACTTATGGTGTTGGTTGTCGTAAACTGTGCAGCTGTTCTGCGGAGGAATTATGTGACCCAAGGATCGGATGTATAAGTAATTCAAGCACATGTGAGTATTTTCTGTTTATGACTTTTATATTCACATCACGATAGGACGCTTTTGATAATAAATTTTAGCCAATAAACTACTTACACAA
>BROG01002081.1:12500-16792 GCA_030159075.1 Atrina japonica | reverse complement strand
AACATGTTACCAATGCTACACCCGACATTTTCTGTACATTTAATTATACTAAATTTGCATATCTTTCTATGTCTGAAATCCACCCTTTAAGGTCTGCCGGTTTACCCGAAAAAGTTGTTGATTACTTGATGTACAGGTACATTGCACTAGTCATATTTGAAAATTGTCTTATAATGCTATCAAATATTTCTTTTTCGTCTTTGTCACGCCCGTTTCCAGACAAGACACCCTACAAAATGGTGGTTCTCTATCTCATACTTCCCCTGATATACTGGTGTACCTATTTTTGTTTTCACTACTAATATTTCTGCTTTCAGTTTCGTTTCGTACGTCTGACTGATCTGAAGATTCTTGGTTTAGTTGCATTTATCTCATTCCTAATAAGCTCATCCTGGATTTCTTCTAATGCTGTAGCCATACTACTTAATTTCATCTGCCATTTTAAAATAAGTTTTGTGATTTGAAATGTTTTAAATTTATTAATTCTGTGTAAGTTTTAATAATATTGCCAAAATGAGTAGTTTAAAGTTTGTAGTTTTGGTGAATATAGATGTTTTTAATTTTATTGACTTTTTTAGTAATTTGAACTTGACTAATAAAATTTATAGTTTAGAATCTGTCAAAAAGAACGTTCACAAGCTGTGACCAAAATAATAAGGTATTAAGAAAAGCAGAAAATCTTATTTCTAATTCCAGGTCTTCTTATACAGGTTCCCAGGTCTTTATCCAGGGCAAAAAGCACCAAATTGATATTGTAAAATATCAACAAAGTCAGTCGTGATCGTATAGATGAGTTTAATTACTTCTTCAGAGTGCAGCAATGGTAACAATGTACACCATCAATTTCAGAGAGTATGGTGGCGTTCTCTTTAGGCGATTCCCTCGTCTCTAGAGCCCTGATGTTGATATATGTTTGTCAATTCTGACCAACGCAATGTATCAGAATTCTAGAAACTTCTAGATACTTCTGTGTATCATATAATTGGAAGAATACAGGCACCAATATCGTACAAATCTGTCATAATGCAACCTTTGGTAACCTTTTCACACTATTATTTTCAGTACAACTTTAGTACTTTATATTAATTTAAATTAACATAAAATTTTGTTTACCAAAACTGATGATGACAGATATTTGACCTTTTAACCTGCAGCTGCAATTCCTGCTGAATTTGTAAAGGTATTGACAAGTTGTATATCCAAAACAGTATAATTAATAATGCTGATTTAATTTGGAATTTCATATCTAAATTAACTTTGTCAACATATTTTACGTGGCCGAATTAGAAGTTATGTAATTTGGCTGCCCGTATTTTCCCAAATGCATACAGTACTCGTCATTACTATTCCAAGAAACACCAATCTATTATTCATATAATTTCATAAAAGATTTATCGCCCGTACCTCACATTGCTATTCGTTATCAGACAGGAAAGTTGATTTTGAATCAGATGATCAATCTCACAGCCGTAACATTGAGTGCTAAATGTTCGTTTCGTTCACCGTGTCTAGAACCACTTCAAAGTAGTGAAACAGAAAATTTATTAATGTTTTTACACTACTTTTCTGTGTTTATTTGAAAGTCGATGCATGCAAAATGTCTGCTGAACATTGATGGGGAAAGTAAATCACCATTACCGTTTCATTCTCAAACAATAATCCTCCTATCTGGCGCAACGATGTCTGGGAAAACAACACTGACGTAAGAAATACTATAACATGCAAAAGGTATGTTTGAAATACCACTCTAGAAAACTGTATACGCCTACGGAGAGTATCAACCATTATATGGGGAAACGGAGAAGACTATTCCAGATCTCAATCTGCATCAAAACTATGCCCGTATTCAACGCAAAGTTGTCTATATGAGGAATTGCTTTCGTCAGGGTAGGTTTATTTTTTTGGCGAGGTACCCCTTTATAAACGTGGAGTGTCATAACGTGTCACTGTAGGAATGTATTCAAACGTGGGAACTTAAATTCTCTATAGAGAATAATTCGAGTAAGCTTGATGTACCCCTTACAACCATTTAACATAACCACCCAAAACTGAATGTGATTACAGAAGCACTGAAAAAAATCTAAAATTTCTATATATTTTGTGTATCACACTTGACAAACCCTTAACGAAATACATAGGAATATATTTTTTATGCTTTTGTATAGCTCCTATTTGTTTTTTGTATATCAAGCTTGCATACGTCGTGATGGAAATGAGAAAAACGTAATTTACGGAAACTTTTCAAATGGACATTATTCCATTTATTTTAGTATCGCTCCAGAAACAATAGACACGAGAAATTAAAACTTTAGACTCAAAATTTATTTACAATAAAGAACTCATTTAACACTTTGAAATGACAAATAACACATAATCACAATCATAGTTTCACAATCATAAACATAAAATCCGTAAACATAAGTCAATCTTTAAACATTAATATGTACTCATTCTCACATACACAACATTTTAACTCTCAAACGAACAAAGACAAAACTTTACTTTGAAAACCAAATTTCTTATTATGTTACAGTTTGATTCGATTTCCCTTTTAATTTGTGACGCATGGAAATTTTAACAACATGACTGGACATAGACTGAAAACAATTGCTATAAAACTGATAAGAATCAAATAATGAACGAACTGTTAGATGTAAATATTATAAACATAATATATAAAGATCGTTTCCTTCAAATAAACTTCATTAGTTAAGCTACAATCTTAAATAAGGAAAGAGGTTTCAAACAAGGCCAAATAATAAGATAGCCAAATTCCGTCTAAGAGTAACCACTGTTAAAAGATGAATATTTAGTTGTACAATACCTCCAAAAATATCACAACTTGTCTTGCCATAAGTAATAAGAAAATATATGGTTTAGGGGTTTAAGATGTGCTGTAGATTTGGCAGTTTAAGGGCATCAAAGTAGCAACAATAATGAAATATACAATTTAAGTTACCTTGATTTTAATAATAGTAAATATCAAATTTGAGGACAATGTCCAGTTGTTAATGGACGTCGCCGGACGGGAACCAATCGCAAAAGGTTACCCGAGCCACTCAGGTGACTTAAAACTGGCATCGCTCATATCGAATAATGAATTTACAAACATTCGCATATCAAAATACGTATTGAAATTCACATCGATAATAAAAACATCCTCATTATCGCGCTGACGAAGGACAAATCTTGTTCATTCGCTGTTCTGGACAAAGATATCTTACATTTTTGTAATACAGATCTAATTGATCAACAATGGTTATCTTACTATTGCAAATTAAAGTTCCACATATAGTGTATATATTTATAAATTTTAACAATATTTACAAATCAATTATATCTTTAAAAATAATATATGTACAAATATCATGATACAAATAGTTTGTTATCAATGCTAAATGACAATACCAGCTTGCACCAATGTGCCAAACGACGAAAGGTTTCATTTATCAAACTAAAGAATCTTATCATTGGTTGACATATAGATATCTATGTGTTATGCACTAAACATTCGCCATGGGAACTTGCAAATGACTACACGGCTGAATATTTATTCAACTAACCGTAGCTATTGGTTTGTTTTGAACAATATACGGAATGTTTATTGTGTAAACAATGACCGTTTTCAAAAACAAATTTTGATTCCATTTTCAAAACAAAAGAAATCCATTTTAAGAGATTACTACAATAAGCATTGATCTATCAACGTTGGCCTCACAAACTTTTTGTACATCTGTGCGAGCTGAACTTATTTGCTTCTTTCACTTTCATTCTAGCTCTTATACTTTTGAAATATTATCAAGAAACATAAAAAGCAAGGGGAAATTAACTTAAAAACGGAAATAACTTCCATAAAGGGTGGCTTGACAATTTTAGCCTTATGACATTTTTTTTTAGATATTTGCGTGCTGAACATCTCTACTTCTTTTACTTTTACTGTAGCTATTATACTTTTCAAGATAATGTCAAAAAACAAAAGCACGAACATCTGCTTAAAAGGGAAAATAACATTCATAAGAGTTCATTTGACAATTTCGGCTCCTTTGACATTTTTGTATATCTTTGTGTGCTAAACGTTTTCGCTTCTTTCAGGTTTACTCTATCTGTTATACTTTTCAAGATCTGGATTTAAAATTCATGCTTGTAATAAATTTAATTATAATTGAATTAAAATAATAAATAATACAATAGAAGTACCACATGTTTGATTTTTTTTGTGAAACAGCATTTCTTTCCTCACAATAAATGTTCAGTTTACTTAACCCTTTAAAATATACATGCCGCAATAGGCT
>BROG01002081.1:0-7500 GCA_030159075.1 Atrina japonica | reverse complement strand
TTTTTTTATTTTAACCTGTACCTAAGACGGCAAATGTCGTATATCAGTTACCGAATACACCACAGCTGTAATGCAATCCAGTAGTCTTACTTGAATCCAATTACTTTTTATTTCTATTCAGTTTAATGCTCGATATTTGTTTGTGTCGTTTCCGTGCCAAAGTAATAATTTTAAGATTCCAATTACGTTTTCCCGACATCGTCAACAAATATTTTTATTGAGGGAAATATCGGACTCTTGGTGTCACACACAGTCATTGTTAAAATCGGCCTTCATTAAATGTACTGTATCAGATTGATATTTCTGTTTGAATATTTACTTTAAAACTTTAAAAAATATAACACAACGTTGTTGTTATTGGAAATAATAAGTGATACATTTGATATATTGCCGAGACCGCATAGGATGATTTTGTGATGGGTCTCGGTATCCAGTGGCAATCCATGTTCAATGAGGATTCTTCGAATGTTTGACCCAGAGTTCACGTGCATATAGTCCGATTACACCAGATAAATGCTGGCTTGCAAAACAATGATTATTTCGTGTCTGAAAAACTAATTTTACGGGTTTATATCTCAATAGATGTAAATTATTTCGTAATCAGGGATATTTTTAATAGTATTTAAGTGGTTTAGTATATATTAGACTATTTCAAAACAAGAAAAGCTGTTGCTGACAGCTCATATTGCTTTAAATATTTGTTAAATGTTCTTGGCCAAAGTGGCAGCGTCCATATTGTATCAATACATTGAAATGGCAATCATATTATTCGGTAGCAATGTTATTTTTACTGGTACATGATAAATAAAATAAGTGGTTGATGTCGTGAAATACAAACTACAATTGAACCGAGGTCTCGAGTCTTGCCAGTACCGTGTCTCTTAACGCGTCCACATACAGTTTGTAGGTTAAGACAATTGGCATCAGAAGTATACAGTCCTGCATGGCGTACAGTTATATTTCTCAAAATCTTTATTAGTCAGTTGCTGGATATAGAATACCCGCTCACTAAATAAAGTATTTTAGACATATTAAGCGTTCCGTCAATTGTGACAGTATAAAGATAGTATAGACTATAAAAATTAGAAACAACAAAGTATTAACTGATCAACCCCTGCAGTCGCAATTGGATCGTTCCATTTCAAAGGATGGGTAAGTCCACTGTAAGTAAATATGGATGTATAATTTAGAATCACAATTTTATAATAATTGTACGTACAATGTGAACTCCTGAATCATGAACGTAGACCATACTGTTTATTGGTTTGGGTGAGTCTAAATGTGACCACAGGGATTGATGAGTTAATCATAAGAAACTTCAGTAAACAAATCAGCTGAGAATTGTTCGTTTATCTGTCGACGTGAAGCTGGTCGCCGATAAGAGTTACTGTAAAAGTTACATGAATACTCATGTTAACAAAGTTTGATTCGATGCTTTGATTATACATTGTTTTTTTATTATAAATTGATTAGAAGTTTTTGACATTTATATTGTATATTATCTCATAAATAACACACAGTCAATATCGTACCACTTGAGAGGACGACAAAACGTCTAGTCTCCATCTCATGTCTCCCACATGCGGAGTCTCTTGTATGTTTTAGAGAGAATTGTCGTTCTTGATACGAAAATCGTGTGTTCCGTACACTATTAAAAAGCAAAATGTCAGAACATAGAACATTACCCCGGGGACTCAAAAGGTCCACCAGCAGTGGCAACGACCTAGTGGATATAAATATTATGAACATAATACCAAAGTTTTAATGCTTAAGACGATATCGTTTCTATCAATTAGATTTCATCAGTTGAGCTCCAAATTGAAAAGTATGTGCATTTTCAAAAGATAAAGTGGTATCATACAAGACGAAATGATATCTCTAAAAGTATAGCCGGAATCCGTCTAAGAGTAGCCACTGTATATATGAAATAATGTATTATTTTTCAGAACTTGTATTTGTAAATTGCTTTAAGAGTTCTGACACACTCCAATCTATGTTTTACCTACCAAAATATTTTTTTTCCAGTAACGGTGCCTTAGGATGTGGTTTATTTTGCGGGTTATATGCGGCCATAGAACAAATTCAACAAGTAGAGGAAGTTGATATATTTACCATAATTCGTCAGCTCCAGAAGAGACGACCACAGCTATGCTCATCACCGGTACGTTATTTTGTATGAATGAACTAAAATAATGAAACATGATAGATGTACACTTATTCTAAATACAATATATTTTTCTTTTTAAATCTTCCGACATGTTAGTAATATTATACTTTCTTTTTATTCTAGGATGAATACCAAACTTGCTACAGTGTTGTCTCTCACTTCATTCAACACGAAAAGGAGTATTCCTCACACAATGTGCCTGATGAAGAACGCGATAGAAACATTTACATTAACACAGACTTAGGTTAAGTGTGGTAGTATAAAATGGACTGGAATAATTACTTTATATTTTGCACAGATGAACTCTAGGCATTTTTCAAAATTAAATGTTGGGGATTTATTATTGAAGATTGTAAAGACCTGGATAATAAAGATCCAGACAATAGAGATCCTGATAGTGTTTACTCCATCTAAACCTAGTCTCTCTCGTACCTTACATGGTTTGGAGAAAAATATAGGTCTAACGGAGAGAAAACTGGGATTAACTGCAAAAAGAAATCACAAAAATAGTCATGAATACGACTTTGGTGCACATAAACCGTGTTTATTATCTCAGTTAAACTAGGAATTTCTGAAGGAGAATTAGGTTTAACCCTTTTACTATTTTGGTGCAATTAAAACTAAATTTTCGGTTTAAACTTACAACTTCCCCTTAATATGAGTTACAATGAAAAACTAAATTTAATTAGAGAACAACTAGTTTAACACATATCATAAATGCGTCCAATTTGTGAATATTTTTATTTTATCTTTATTTTTTATTTTTATATATTCATCGCGTTCTTCAAACAGGGATCGAATACTTTGTAATCATTATTTTGTTGTTGTTGTTTTTGTTGTTGTTGTTGTTTGTTGTTGAAGATGATGATGGTGATGATGATGATGATGATGATTATTATAATAATATTCTTCTTCTTCTTCACATATCTGCTGCTGCTGTTGTTGTGTTTGTTTTTTTTCCTTCCCGAACTTTAAAGTAGCAGTTAACGTGCATATATTTTATTGCACTTTTATCATTCTCAAGACAATATGCCAACCGTGACCTCTGGTTATTAAAGGATATCTGGCACATGCCTTATTTTATATCTGTTGGATACTAATATAAGGTTATAGGAGTCGCAGGGGAAATATGCAGTTTTTTTGTAATGTTTACCGAGCTGCCAACCTTATGACTGCTGATGTCCATTGACTCTCTGGCTTGTTTTTGACTACCGTACAGTTGTAGGATAAATAAACTCTGGCATGTATGTAGACGTGTCTTTTTTTCACATATAGTGATTTGATGTAACCTCGGACATGTTTATTTTAAACAACACGTCTTTGGAGAAATATTACCTGTGTACTAATAAAACTATAGGAAAAACAATGACTATGTATAGGTTTCTGATTTTACATGTTTCTTACCTCCTTCAAATTAAATGTCTGCCATTGTCGCACTCACTAACCATTATTTTCCTTCTACTCTTTTTGCATGAACTTTTAGTAGCGAATACTGTTGCAAAATACCGTACTTGTTTTCATGATCAGCTCCCCAGAATATTGACGTCATTTGTGGTCCTGATTGAATCTAATAATAATTACATTAATTTGCCAGGAAAGTTACCTTTATCAAGTTTTTATTATTTTAAAATTGATTTTTTTGGTGTATTTTAGTTAATATGTACTTTTTGGGACATAATAAAAAACTTAGAATATAGGTATAAATCTGGTAAAATGGACAACCACTGACTTCTGGAAACCTCTTGCAGTAGTGGTTACCCTTGCAAAATACCTTGTTTGTTGTCATCCTTTGCTCACTAGAGACTCAATATCACTATCAATGTTCTTCCAAATTTGTGAAGACATTTGTTTTCCTGAATTAATCTAGTAATAATAACATTAATTTCCCTGGGACGTTATCTTTATCCAGATTTTATCATTTTAAAAGCTGATTTTTATCAGTGCATTTTACTTCTATCTAATATTTGAGACTTAATATCTAATATGTATAAATTAATATCTAATATTTGTGACTTAATATCTGCTATCTGTGGCTTACTATCTGATATTTGTGAATTATTATGTAATATTTGTGACTTAATATCTAATATTCGTGATTTTTATTTTACCATTGATTGTAAATATGTTAATATTATTGATATTATAGATTCCTCAACGATAGATCTGTGACGTCGTTTTTTTTCCCCAGATTTTATCTAATAAAAGTTCTTTCTTTCCTCCAATGTAATTTTGACATGCTTACCACTTTAGTTATATTTTAACATGCTTGCCACTTCAGTTATAGAGTGTTAGATATTTGTAATTTTTATTGTTAATACAATTGATATTGATTGTACATAGGTAGATGTTTACTAAAATATTATTTTCATCCGATTTTTATCATTTTTTAAAAAAAAAAGTTTGATCGTTAAATCATTTTGTTGTGGCTTGATGGCCAATATCTATATTGCTATTTTTGCAATTGATTGTATATACATGGATACGATTATCATTATGCTTCCATACATTCGATCTATGCGGTCATTTTTTGTCAGAATTTATCTAAAAAGTCATGATTCATTTCTTCCATTGTGATTTTGATCCGATCGACTTCTACCATTTAAAATGCCTACCACTTAAATTACGTGGTGTGGGCTATTTGATATTCTTATTGTTATTGTTGTCATTGATGGTACATATATTTATTTATTTTTTTTTTTTGCAATTTATAAAGTGCATTTTTATAAACACTAGTTAATCACGTTGTTTCACTTACCCCATATAGACACATTTGGACTGTCTAAGCCATTGTTCACAGCAGAATCCATTGTTTTTACAGGGATTGGTGAGTTAATCACATTCAGTTGCAAAATGTTCCATACCGACACTGATGATTGTCAGGCATTTTGAAAGGGTAAAGTCGAGTTAATTTGATAGACATTTTTTCCATAATATATTAAAACTGATTGTGTCAGGTTGAAGTAAGATGGTCTAGTGAGTTTGCACATACGACGTATACTTTTGTATGTTTGATATGTTTATGCTTTTAAATTGTTTTTGCTTTTTATTAAACTATGTATCAAGAATTTAGTGTTTGTTACAGATATATTGTATTACAAAAATGTTTAGTTTAATAGAGTAAAAGTTATCAATGATTAGGCCAATATGACATGACTGACATATGGTCTATCGATTGTATTTCTCACAATAAAAATATTGATGGATTTTGATGTATTAGACCAATTTTAAAATAGGTTTCTAAAATGAATTCTGTAGTTTTGCGCGGTTTTGTCCATAAAAAGTACCTAAATCGAGCACATACCATAATTAAACTGTTAATGATTAGTATTATGTTTGTAACAAATCAGCTATTTCATACTAATGTCAGTTTCATGGTAGACCAGATAAGAATTAGCATTAAGAGCCTATGCTATGACCTGTCGTCATAAAATTGAGACCTGCTACGTTATTTGTTGTGTTTACTATTACACAGGGTATTTTACACATTCACAATTAAGTATAAATGTATATTACATATCACGTTATAAGCGTATAAATAATTATGTTTTCAATGAATGAACGGTATGTGAAGCTGTCTAGTTAAAAAATAACAACGAGACAACACTTCGCCGATTATATAAAGTCTATATTTTGTCGTCACATTCTGTCTATAAGTACGTGTACCGCATACTGAAACATTTTATACATATTATATATTTTATATAATACTGAAAGTAGGCCAAAAAGATCCCATCATACG
Source organism: Atrina japonica (assembly GCA_030159075.1). NCBI lineage: Eukaryota > Metazoa > Mollusca > Bivalvia > Pterioida > Pinnidae > Atrina > Atrina japonica. Next base: position 1,594 of record BROG01002081.1, on the reverse strand, counting down.
ATATTAATTTCAATGTCGGGTTATCCAGACGAAGCATACAGATCGACCCATTAATTTCAGTTCATAATTTTGCTGATGTGAATGATGCAACAATGCTTTGCATATATCTAGAATTTTCTACCCTAAACACTGCTCTATCTCTTGCCAAATTTTGCCATCGGTAGCTCTACTCAACTATATGCTCTATTCTTATACTTGTAATACGTCAGTAGTACTAGTGGGTTAATCGCCAACATTTGAAAGAGTTCCACTGTACTATCAAATATCTGAATACTAGTGCATAAAAATCGACAACAGGAAAATACACACCATTACAATTGTACAAAAAACATCAACATCAAAAACAATGACTCGAATTCAAAGATACCGGCGTCATTTTCGATTTAGACAGTGCTCGAAATTTAACCCACTTTAACAAACAAACAGCCGACCATATTTTCCTTTCTTTACACGTATGATGGGACGTCACTTACCAAATTGAATTTGTGCATTCAACTCTACTTGTGTCTGTATGGTGAATTACATCTTGTTTTATCTATCAAAATTTGAATTTCATTAATGCTAGAATATATTTTATCATGTGGTCCGAAGGTATAAATGACTAGGTTTTGCACTATTTTCTATTTGCACTAAATTTGATAGCGACGTTTTCCCATGAACAATTATGATATGATATTGTATTTATGAAAAAGGTATGGTAGAAAAACACACTTTCATATGCTGCCATTATATATACCTTTATTCCATCTTCCCTCGAGGTCACAAGATCTTGTAAAATCTTCAGCAAGCCTGATGTTTTACATGATTCTACAGGCCTTCAGATGGAATCAACGTATCTCTAATGACACCATATGAAATAATCTTACTATACATGTATATGCCACGCCACTTAGTGTGTATATATCTATACTGGTGAGTATGAATGGGCATGCGATCATGTATGACCATTTGTCCATTATACACTTAAAAGAACTTAAACTTCGAATGTAATATTTAAATAAATTTAAAGATAGAGCAAAATGGAGCTATTGTTGATGTTGAGATATTAACCAGGAAGTCAATACCTGGTTTCGTATAATTATTCTTGAACACGCTTGGGATTATTATACAAAAAACTATAATCTATCGACCATAGTGGTACAAGGTGGATATTAATCTCGTATACAAACAGCAGTAAGTACGCACAAAATGATAAGATACAAAGTTCTGTTGAGATTCGTAATATCTAGTATGGTGCTCCTTAAATGTAAATAATTGTGACGTATAATGCAGCACAATAAGTTAAATAATCCAAAATGTTCTCATTTGTGCAGTATCTTCATTACCTATATAATACACTACCACGGCTGAGTGACTAGAGCATCACACTTTGAACCAAAAGGTCTCTCAGTTCTGGTGAACACAGATTCGAACCTAGGTGAAACCTAAATTGAATTTTGTGTTTGCACCGGTTTGAGCCCCACTTGAACCACAGTTGAGTTTTGTGAGAAAGTTTATCATTATTACTCGCGGACGGCCGACGTTTGGTCTATTTTAGTGTACATTATATATATATTTAGTGTATATTAAAGCTATATATATATATATATATATA
>BROG01002080.1:0-16795 GCA_030159075.1 Atrina japonica | reverse complement strand
GAGAAAGAAAGGGGAGAGATAGAGAGAGGGGGTGATAGAGAGAGGGGAGATAGAAAAAGACAGAGAGGGAAGAGATACAGACAGGAGAAATAGAGAGATAGATAAAAGGAGAAATAGGGGAGAGGGGAGAGATAGAGAGAGGGGAGAGAGATAGAGAGGGAGGGAGAGAGAGGGAGGGAGAGAGAGAGGGAGAAAGAGAGAGATAGAGAGGTGGATATAAAGAGGTGGATATAGAGAGGGAGATATAGACTGAGAGGGAGAGATAGAGAGAGAGACGGAGAGATAGAGATGGAAAGATAGAGAGGGGAGACATAGAGATAGAGAGGGAAGAGATAGAGAGATATAGAAAGGAAGAGAGCGAAAGAGTGAGGAGAGATAGAGAGAGGTAGAAATAGAGAGATTGAGAGAGAGGGGATAGAGGAAGAGCAGAGAGATAGAGAGAGAGGGAAATATATAGCGAGGAAGATAGAGAGGGAGAGATAAAGAGAGGGGAGATAGAGAGGGTGAGAGATACAGAGAGAGGGAGAGATAGAGATGGAGGGAGGGCTAGCGAGAAGGAGGGATAGATAAATGTGTGAGAGATAGAGAGACAGAATGAGGGCGGGGAAATAACGTGTGTAGTGTTTGAGGAGAACAGTAATCGGTTTCTGGTCTTACGGTAACAATTCTTTGCTTTATACTATGACATAAACACTATATACAGAAAACTCAGAAACTGAAACAAATGCTGTGAATCTGTCTGATGTCATATTGAGAATCTAGTGTGTGGTGTATCCTACGAAATACTGATATTAAAATGGTGTAGTGATTGATACAGATATCACCAAGCTGAATTCAGAAATTTTTATTTTTATCATTTCTGGACTTTTGAAAACAAAATTATGTTTCTATTTTCACATGTATGTTTACCTTTTCATCCAGGACATTACTTTTTATTCAATCTATATCAGTAGATTATATTGACCAGTAGTATACGGCTCTCCAAAACAAAGTAACGAGTCGATGATATCAGTAGATTATAATGAATAGATTAGTTATATCTACCTTTTCACCGACCTTGACCTCTTCACCGACCTTGACCTCTTCACTGACCTTGACCTCTTCACTGAACTCGAGAGTTTCCATGGGGCATTTCCGAATCCGATAAATAATATAAGGGTAATTTTTTATCTTTAGTCATAAAGGGAAGTACAGAGAACTAGTCACGTACGTACATTTATCACTCATCCTCTTTGAACATTGCATTATGTAAATATTGTGCATAATGTGTGTGTGTGTGTGTGTGTGTGTGTGTGTGTGTGTGTGTGTGTGTATGACGGAAGCTTAAGGAAAGAACATACATTGTTATGAGGCCAGAATTACCCTACAATACCACAGTAAAGTAAAGTAAATTTATAAATTTAATTAACAATAACAAAAATAAAAACTTAATCTAAATGACAGTTTACAGTTATTAAAATCACAAGTCACAGTTCAATTCCAGTCCAGAGATCCACATGAATACACTATAAATTACAATCAGAATGTAATAATAAAAGGACCCACTCGAATACACAATAAATTCCAATTTGTATGTACTATTGATGTGCACTATTCTCGTATAAATCCCAATATAAAGAAGTGGTCTGCTCTCCTGTAACTTGATCCTAAAATTAGTCTCAGGTGTTCTAAACTTGTTCTGCCTGAAGACCTGACCATCTCTGTATCTATACTCTAAAACAATTCTAGAAATCACTAGATAGGAATAAACAAGAAAAAGGTCTTTCCAGCACATTAACGAAAGTCCCTACGGCTAAAATAGTAACATGATGACAGAGTTAGAATGTCCTTGAACAAACACACAAAGAACTGGTCTTCCAGAATGGTCCAGAAGCACTAAGTTCAACAAGTTCAAATAATTTTAAACAAGCATCCATCAACCCTCATAACAACATGTATACGTCTATTTAAAATTTGAGCTCAACTGATGAAGTCTAGTTGACAAAAACTGTCGATTTGTGAGCATTTGCTGTGGCTCGATTATTTTCACAATTGAAATTTTGGTATTATGTTTATAATATCTATAAATAAAATAAGATATGAGAAGATTTATCATTATAACAGGTAAATATCAATAACACGAATCACGTGTCCCAAGTACCACAGACGCCTATAAATAGAATGGTAAATGTCCTTCTTTATTGTTAACCGTAATTAAATATTATAAACATAATACCAGAGTTATAATGCTCAAGACGATCGTTTCTGTCAATTAGACCTCACCAGTTGAGCTCCAATTCTCCATAGAGTTTCTAAAGCGAAGGTGGTATCAGACAAGGCCAAATAACAAATCTAAACATATAACCAAATTCCGTCTATGAGTAACCACTGTAAAAAGATGGCTATCCTAGCTTTAGAAGAATTTAGAAATTTAAACGTGCTATCAGTGCCAATTATTACTTTAGTATAAGACCACCAGCTGGTACCTAAATACCAGGTACTAGGTTTATGTATACCCTCGGGGACTCAAAATTAAAATTAAATATTATAAACATAATACCAAAGTTATAATGCTCAAGACGATATCGTTTCTGTCAATTAGACTTCATCAGTTGAGCTCCAATTTGAAAAGTATGTGTATTTTCTAAAGATAAAGTGGTATCATACAAAGCCAAATAATATCTCTAAAAGTATAGCCGAAATCCGTCTAAGAGTAACCACTGTAAATAAAAATGACTATCTTAGCTTTAGAAATTTTCGAATTTAAATGGTGTTAACAGCGCCAAATATTACTTTAGTATAAGATGAACAGCTGGTACCGAAATACCAGATACTAGGTTTGTGTATACCCTCGGGGACTCAAACGGTCCACCAGCAGTGGCAACGACCTAGTGGTTATAAATATTATAAACATAATACCAAAGTTATAACGCTCAAGACGATATTCAATGTTTAATACAGACACATCATATTGGCCCATCCTTTCAAGACATGGATATCGATTTTAAAAATAAATGTAGTTGCTGTATTATTAACCCAATACATACACAAAATAATAAAAACATTTTCCCTCTTTAAATTACACTTCACAAATTTACAAATTTGCACAGATAATCCAAACATTTCTGTAGATGTAGGTATATTTCAGTAGCAACGTTCATGGCATTTTAGATCTTCATTAAGTGTCCTGGAGCCATTGATAAAATATCGATTAAAACATTTGAAATATATAGAAAAGTTGGAGGTAGATCTAAAGATCTAAAATGATTTATGGAAAAGGCGGCAAGTTTTTTTTCCAGAAAGGTTTATTTCCTTTAAATCTGTCCAATATATAAATTTACAATATACTTAATTATTATGTAGATTTGAGTTTCAAATATGAAATGAGAATTCAAATTCCTGATCCCACAAACACGAATTTCTGAATACATACATGACAAAAATCTTATAAAATCCCTAACAATTGCAGCCGCTAAGCAGCCTGAAAACCGAGTGCTTGTTTATCCAAATCTCAGTTACAATGATCCGACAGTTTATTTACGCCAGTTTGTTTATCCAAATCTCAGTTACAGTGATCCGACAGTTTATTTACGTCAGTTTGTTTATCCAAATCTCAGTTACAATGATCCGACAGTTTATTTACGCCAGTTTGTTTATCCAAATTCACCAGTTACAATGATCCGACAGTTTATTTACGCCAGTTTATCCAAATCTCAGTTACAGTGATCCGACAGTTTATTTACGTCAGTTTTTTTATCCAAATCTCAGTTACAATGATCCGACAGTTTATTTACGCCAGTTTGTTTATCCAAATCTCAGTTACAATGATCAGACAGTTAAATTACGTCAGTTTGTATATCAAAAGTCTTATGTTATTATCACGATCGACAGTCAGCTGACTTAAACATATTCAAAGCTAATGTATTTCAAGACTACTAGGTCGTTCCGGGTACATTAGCATGTACGTTGTTTGTAAAATATATAGAATTACAAAAGAACTTTTAAATTAAATATTACTACATTGTACCGCATATCATTGTTAAACTGATTTTTATGGAGTGTCAATGAAAAAGAACTTTTCAATTAAATCTTACTTCGATTCCTTGTTTGAAATGAGTCTATAAGGGAGTGACAATGTAAATGTTAAGACTACGGGGTCTAAATGATAATATCAAACTGCATGTACCTTGTTTACATACCGGTAGCATTGAGAATTTCGGAATATGAATATACATTGTATAAGGTTTTCTAGGTATACGTGGATATTGTAGATGCATTCATCTCAGATTAGATATTGCATCAAAGCGATAGATTTTGATTCGAGTTTCCTGTTGTTTATGGTATATTTAAGATAAGCCCCCCCCCCCCCCCCCCCCCCCCGGTTCCGACGACTATGATAATTTATAAGATATTCAGTAACTCGTGGAAATATTTTATTTTTCAACTGTACACGGCCTGACAGCAATCTAACGAAAATAAGACCACGGCAGCTTTCATTAAAAGTGACGGTTGCCATTTATCCCCAGTCTATTTTCCTTTCGAATATATCTCATTTTATCAAATACAATATACCGTTTACAGTAAAATAGATAGGTTAGGATATGCTTAAAGGGACATTAGCTGTGTTTACCAAGATATTTTGATTTTTCCAATTTAACTACTTGTTTTTGATGTGTAATAACAAGTAAGGGCTATACACAGACAAATCTTATATCCCTGTATATTTTGTGAAATTAAGGTCAGATCCAATGAGACATATGACTAAACCGGCAAGCAATTCTCAATCAATTTAAAAGAATAAATAAATAGAAATTTAAGAATTTGTGTGCCTCTGCATATTTCTTTTGTTATTGTATAACAATATAAGCTGTAAAACATAAATTAAAAAACCCACAGCTAACGATAATTTGATTTTATTTTACATCTATGCTACATTCATTCTGACGGGTTGCCATATAAACTACGCGACTTTAATAGCTACATATATTTATCCATTTCATTTTTACTCTAACATAGGAAAACTTTTGTAATACCCAATGTAGTTTAATGAGTCTTAAACACGTAATCCTAGATAGTATTAAATATGTGCATCTGGAACGACCCCAGTATTTAAATACCTTTGCACTATAGACAACACACGTGATTTTCATTCGAGATCAGAACATACGCTGATATACCTGCTAGCGTAAGTCTCAGCAATTGACGTTCAGATGTAATCGACATCTTGTCACCAGTAATATGGCTTCAGCTTCAGATAGGAAAGAGGATGACCTCACGGTATGTTCAATTTGCCTAGAGAGATTCAAGAGACCAAAATATTTGCCGTGTCTACACACATTTTGTGAGGCGTGTCTCAGCAGGTATATAACTTCCGCATTAACACAAGGTCCGGATAATAAACAGGGAGTTCCGTGTCCGACTTGTAGGACATTTACCACAGTAAACAGCGAAGAAGCAAATCCAGAAAAACTGGCCGAGAAATTTCCAGTGAATCATTTAATCGTTAGTTTGATAGATCGTCAGAAAGCCAAGGATCCTGATAAACTATGTGACTCTTGTTCTCGTATAAACAAATCAAGTAAGGCGGAGCATTGGTGTAATAACTGTGGTGAGACACTTTGTACGCAATGTAAAACGTGTCATTTAGGAAATAAATTTTTAATGAATCATAGCATTGTACCGTTAAATGAATTGTCCGAAAATGTTTGTTCAAAGCTGGATATACTCTGTTCTCAACACAAAGACAAAAAACTTGAAATTTATTGTTATGAACACGAGACTCCATGTTGCGTTTTATGCCTGGCTGTTTATCATCGCTCTTGTAGTAAGGTAAATACAATAGAGGAAGCAGGCAAAGACATCCGTAACACAACAAATCTGGAAACACTTCGGAAATCTTTCTCCGACATGAGCCAAAACTTTCAGAGTAAGATTGAGGAAAGGATAGAAAGAAGAAAAATTCTTCAGAACAGTGAAAATACAATGCAATGCGAGGTCCGAAATCTTAGACAGAAGATAATTGCTCATTTAGAGAAACTGGAATGTTCAATTCAGAATAAAATCACGGGGATCCATAAAAAACAAATAGACGCTGTAACAGACCAGCAAGATGACCTACAAAAACGGAAAAGTATCGCGGATAATTGTATGACAATCCTGGACACTTGTCAACAAAACGCTTCAGACGTACAGATACTTTTAGAACTGAAACATTTGAAGGAAAAAGAAAAGGAGTTGGATGAATTTTTAAGCTCAGAGGCAACTAAGAACAAGGACGTCGATGTAAAACTTGAGATTTCAACAGATGTATCTGACTTCATCTCTAACGTTACAACCTTCGGTAGAGTTACTGAACAAGAAGTAGCACCAGATGTACCGGAAACTCTTAAGTTTGATTTTCATTTATGTACACCTCAATCGGAGTTTTCTTTGTCTTCTACCCAAATCTCCAGTGCAGCATTTCTACCTAACAGCTATATTTTACTCAGTCATTTTTGGAATAACAAGGTAACATTAATAGATTCGAATGGTAAGTGTGCATCGTCGTTAACATTATCAGGTAATCCGTGGGATGTGACACTTGTGACACCACAACAAGCAGTAGTGACATTACCGTCACAGAAACAACTTGTGTATATAAACATTGATCCGTCCTCTCTATCACTATCTGTACACAAGACTGTGACACTTGACGGGGAGTGTAGAGGAATCTGTCGTGTAGGTCAGACACTGCTGGTTACCTACCCTACACAGCTGAATGTCCTAGATTTAGAGGGACGTATCATGAACACTATACAGGTGAAAGGAAGTAGTAAACTATTGTATGTCACTGAACATAAAGACAATATTTATCTGTCTGATCATGTTCAACACTGTGTGGTGTGTATAGACAGTGTCGGAACAGAAATATTCAGATATACTTCTGATAACTTGAGAAACCCTTGGAAAATTACGGCGGACTGTGAAGGCAACATTTATGTCGCGGGATTTAGTTCACATAACATTCACCAGCTGACAAGTGATGGGAAACTGATCAGGATTTTACCCGTGGACATCAGAAAGCCAACGTGTATAGTGTTTGAGGCGAATAGTAATCGTTTTCTAGTATCATCCAACGAATGCAGTACCACTTCACTTTATACTATGAGATAATAGTTTGTGTGGGTGTTTTTTTTGTATGTTTGTGTTGGCTGAATGTGGAGTGCATTATGCTGAGTGCTAATATTTTAAAAGATGTCAACGTATATAGTGTTTGATGCGGACAAGAATATTAAATTCCGGATGCCGCCTATGATAAACGGAACCACTAAATACTGCAAAACGAAATAACTGTTTATTACATATGGACGATCTAATCATTTATTGTTGACGTGGAATGGCATAACATTCCCTGTGTTTTAGTTCAATATATGGGACACCTGTCATTGAGAAATTGACGTTGTTTGTTATCAAAATCGCATATAGATGAAAGCTTATAGTCCTGTAATCTAGATGACGTTTTTTATTTAACATTTTGTAAAAGATAAATGAAAATTGAAGTTCGTCATTTTATCATACAAATAGATTATAATAGAGAAAACCGATGCAGAAGTTACTGAGGAATTCTGAGTACGGCTCACAATTTACTGCTATTGTTAAAGTTATTGAAGTACAACACACTAACAGCCAACAATATTGACGTTTATCACTTTAACATCACGAATAAAACTTTCATCGAAAAGATTTAATAGAAAAGTTAAAAGCAAGTCAATGTTTTGTTCTACATACTGTTAAATCATTTTTTCATGGGTTTAAATTTTCGACATTCTTTCCTTGTAAATTTTTCGACATTAATTTTCGTTCATTTTCAGTCCTTAAACTTCATGGAGATGTTTTACACACAAGTAAATTAACAAGTTTTATCAAGTTATAACCTTAGTGCTTTTGTACATTGTATTAAACAAATTACAAGATTTTATCAGTTTCAGCTCAGTGCTTTTTAAAAATAAAATTATAGCCTTTTATGGATCATAATTTAAAAACAATAACAATTACGAATATTCGTCTCGGATTTATTTTTATTTATTATCAAACATGTCTAATTCTTATCAAATTTGAAAGTATAATGTCCCACAAATTCGTAGCGACAAAAGTCCATAATTGTAAGACTGAAAAAGTGTCCAGTCTACAGGGTTATAAACGTCGTGTTAAAAATTCAAAAGGATTCGTGAAAGCAAATTTGATTTATTGTCAATCATACCTAATTCTTATCAAATATTCATTAAAGTCCCATATCTCCGTAACTGAAAAATTCAAAATCGACAGTTGCGCAGTTTCCATGGAACAAAATCTTGTTTAAACTTTTTAAGGATTCATAAATACAGACTCAAGTTATTGTGAGACATGCAAGGACGCACGAACGGACGTATTACGGTAAACCAAATTCGTATTTGGGCGTATAAAATGTTGTAACCCTTCATGTACACAAATGCTAAGATATCTTTGTACATCTAGCCTTATTTTTACAGTGAGGGTTGTAACAATGCATTGTGTTTTAAAACATTGATAATGTTGACAAGTATGCATTTATAGAAAATATCACCGCGTTTCAAAGAGTGAAATGTTTAATTACCTGTTCGATAGAGATTGTTGAATCGTATGAACCGATTGCAACGAAGATTCATTCCTAACTGATTTCATTTGAATTTTAACTGTGGACTGGTGGTGGGTGTAACCGGTCAATAGGGGGGTGTTTACTCCTCCATGGCACCTGATCCCACTTTTGAAGTTTCAGAGGTCCGAGTTTGTCTAATATTCACTAGATTTGTATGTTGTCTCCCGAACCTCCTAACATTTGATACTTTGGTTTTGTGATTTTTATATTTTAAGAATGTATTGGTATTATGCTATATTCCCGTGATCGACATATTTTGTCAACATAATTGATTCGTCTCGACCAGTCGTGATAGCTGTGCTGTTATATCAGCGAAAATTGTCATGTAACTCGTCAGTCACCATTTCATTACGAAATGTCAACGATATTGCAACGAAGTTTTAAGTTAATAAAGTTTCAGTATCGGAACTGACAATATTATTTCACATTTATAAAAGTTGTATTAATTGGTTTGTTAATCGTTGTAAAATTAGGTTAATACCAGACCTATTTATACATCATAAGACAACAAGGGGTATCCGTCGTGGAGCTGACAGCGGTATACTCCCGAGAACAACTTTATTGGAGGCTTATTTTCATGTTTGTGAATTTTGCATTTGGTTATATTTTGGACACATATTAGTAAGATATGTTAAAATGGGGGAGGATGAAAGGAGAAACAAAAATATTTAAACACGTTACATATACAAGCTCGTGTATCTGACACATACCATAGTACCGTGAGGACATTCATTGTATTCTGCAATATGTCCACTGTAAACACTGACAGTTATGTATACTATAGAGATTTTGATATAGTAAATTATGTTAAAGAAAATCGGAAGTCACAGAAATCACATTTCAAAGAACCGCCATAGTATGACGGACTGACGGATACATAAGTTTCAATGATCTTAGCTTAAATACCGGCAATGTTTTGCTCCCGACTTGAAATTTTAGCAAAGGGAAACAACTGTAATTAACGGGTTGTGAACTCTGAATTTAGTTCGCTGCACATTGCCTTGGTATGATTGCTGCATTTACCATTTTTATGTACCTTGCTTAAATACTTGTTCCGACTCAGAATTTTAACAAATGGTAATCACTCTGTAATAAAGGGGTTAGGGGCATTCCATACCCTGCACATCGCCTTAGTATGAACGTTGTACTTACCAATTTTACGTAACTTGCCTCAAGGCTTGCAAAAATACATCCCAACTCAAAATTTTAACAAAGGGCAATAATTCTGTTATAGAAGGGTTACAGGCCTTGATTCCCGGGTTCACTCTCATTTTATTCAACATTTTATGATTTAGCACAGTACAGTTCAATTTTAAAAGTTGGATAAGTGAAACATTGGTCTATAGGTAATTATCTATGGCTTGGCTTGGATACAGTGTGACAGGAAAGATTCACCGAAAATATTGACTGGCCTGTTATATCTCAAATGTGTTATACCAAAGTTCGAAGTCTAACATCTTAATATTTCTGTATCAACTTTTCGACTTTTCTGAATTTGTTTTCATCTTTGTTGTTACAGTCAAGTTTAAAATATTTAAAACTTTAATATACAAAAATTATGATGATTGAAGAAATGAACAGATACACAAAACATTTCATCTATTAATACTTTATAAAATGTAAATAGGTTTATATATTTCAATACCAGAGAGTATGATAACATTTTAATACAAGCGATCATAGCATTATTTCTTATACATACATTTAGTGCACACTTGCATGTACAACTTATTAAAACGTATCAGCACTCATATTCATTTTCTCATCATTAAATGATCACTATCATTAAAACATTGACTATACTTGTTTATTTTTAATTCAACACTAACATTCACATATGCAGCTATATGGGGCTATTTTCAAAACATATCTTTCGGCATGTGCCTTCATATATCTTTGTTCAGATCTAAAAAAGAACTGTTCACTTTCTAAAAATAAGTTTACTGGTAAATCTTTAGATTGACCCCTTCACCTAATTCATATTTTCCCCCTTTTTCAATTAATAACTGTTATCCACCTCTCAATCAACTTGAATGTTCGGCTTTACAACCATGCTACAGCTCACTCCGTAGCTGAGTTAACCCCATTGAACTGTACTGGTTATTAATTATGGATCAAGCTGTTACTGTTTTCAATTTATAATTCATAAATTTAACTGCTGAAGATTACTACTTTGGTATCTGTGACTTTTATATTCCTTATTTTCCTTGTAATTTTGTAAAATTCCATATACATGTATGTTATATAGGCCTATATCTGGATAAACAATAAGAAACATATGCGTATATATCTACCAAAATAAAGTGGCACATCCAGGTTCTTTCTAAATCCAAAACAACAGTATCTATTTTACTAAAACATGGATGTATGTACAAGAAAAAGAGTTTACGTTGCTCTGATTCCATGCGGTACTGAAGCTGTCATATTTCTGTATGAAAATTTGCCTGTCAGTACGGCGGCTGTTTACTTGATTAATTATTGATTAATAATTGACAAAACTGCAATTTTTTTCCCAAACATTGGATTTCAAAACAAAACATCATATTCACCTATGATTACTTTTAAACTGGATATGATAAATGTAAACAAATCAAAGATTCCTAATTTTCAACCTGAATTTGTAACCTAACAGTGACAAATCTCGAACAAGATTTCGAAGTATACATGTTGTCTTTCTTGGTCCGTTGCGATTTGTGAACTCATCTTTTCGGGCATTTTCGGTAATATTCGAATTCACGATTTTAATAATGCAAAATACTTCATATAAGTAAGTTGCAACATTAATATTGACATTGCATATAAACAGAGGGAAACGTGTGTCCCGTATGACTACATTTGTAGGGTTATAGATAATTTGGTTTCATTTATTGCAACAAACTGGATTAAAACCAGTTTAAGTTTTCTCATTTATCACCAACAGTTTCAAACCAGTTCGGGAAACCGACCAAACTACCCCTGAAGGTGGTTTCAGTGCTTCACATGCAGTCCAAGCCTTGCAAAGATGCTGATTAAGACGCGGTAGTGATAAGACGGGCGAATAACTTGCGTTTTTTTTTGTAATAATATAGTTTTGAAAAGATTCAATAAAGATTAGATGTTTCAGTTACTGTAAACGTCAGCAAAATATTCATTGAACCTAGTTCAAGGGTGTTGGTTATAATACTGTTCATACCTAAATAAACAAAGTTTATATAAAATTATAATAAACATTTTGATTTGTATATTCGTGTACAAACTAGATTTGTACACACAGATCAGTAATACACAAATATTTGCTTAATATTGGAAATTGCAAACAGAAATGTAATATATATATATATATATATATATATATATATATATATAATATATATATATATATATATATCTATATATATTCAAATGTATATATATATATATATATATATATATATATATAATATATATAATATATATATATATATATATTACATTTCTTATTATATTTATGAATTAAATAAAAGCTTTATTTTTTACTGATCACATTTGCTAGCAAATGCCAATAAATGGTAATGCCGTGGTGAAAACTTTTGAACACGTACTCTAGATATGACGTATCAATGAGGGATTTTCATGAGCTATTTATAACGCTGTATCGAAGCTAAACGAAATGGCTCCGCACAGACTTGTTCTGTCTCAACTAAAAACAGACGATATTATGTTTAGATTGAGTGTGTTTAAGTGGTCGAAAGTCAGTGTATCCACTATATACGTCAACAGTTCGAAAGGTTTTGAAAAAATTCAGTGACACTGGAGATACAGTACAGATACAGTACAGAAAATGAAAATCGAATTGGGCGAACTTCGAAGCGAGTTTGCTGTCCATGTCTAACTTTGGCATGATCTTTGAGGCATATTTCTCATAAAGGGACCAGAGTAACTGTGCATGTTGAAGGTAATATTAATTAAAGGAATTATATTTAGGATTTTGATGATTTTTTTGTGGCGAAGGATTTCAGATATTGCCCCTAAATCTAAATAGGGGATCGGGATCTAAGTGTGAGCTCTCAATGGAAAAAGGAAAGCCAACTTCAGATTCTGTAGTAACCTACCAACTCACCAGGCCTCAATATTATAGAAAGTATATATGAATGATGCTTAAAATTAATCTACACAATAAATTATACTTTTTCAGAAACTACAAATGCATAGTCGCAGTCAAGTGATGTATTTCAATCAAAACTTGTTTGTTTAAATTTCACAAGCCGTACAGTAGACTTGTTCAGAACATCGGCAAATCAAATAAGGCAGACCATTGGTGCAATAATTGTGGCGAGACAATTTGTACGCAGTGTAAAATATTTCATTTAGGAAGCAAACTTTCGATGAATCATAACATTGTACCGTTAAATGAGCTGTCAGAAAAAGTTTGCTCACAGCTTTATATATTCTGTTCTCATCACAGAGACAAAAAACTTGAAATTTATTGCTATGAACACGAGGTTCCATGTTGTGTTTTAGACTGGGCCGTTTTTTATCGCTCTAGTAGTAAGGTAAATACAATAGAAGAAGCCGGCAAAGAAATCCGAAACACAGCTAATTTAAAAACTTTGTTAACATTTTTCTCCGACATTAGCCAAAAACTTCAGTAATGCAACACATTCCATGCAGGAAACAAAATTATAATGAATCATAGTATTGTCCATTAAAAGAATTATCACGCACTCTTCGTCAAGAAAGCAATTATGGTATGATAAAATTCCAATAAAATTCTATGTCCTCCAAAGGGAAGTATCCTTATGCGAAAAGAAAAACAGTAAAACACACAAAATTTACATATGTTCGTATTATTGGTCTTAATCAATGTATCTATAGTAGTTACATAGTATTGATTCTGCCCGATTAACAGCTTCATTGCAAAAAAAAAAAATAAATAAATAAATAAAAACCGAATAATAAATATAATGTGTTCCCAAATCCGAACTTTTACGATTTCCAAAGGACTGCATAATCACTGAAATTTCCGAGTTTAGGCCAATTGTAAGCAAAGATGTCCGAAAAAAAATGCCCGAAACATGTTTTCTACGATTCTGAGAGGTTTCAACTGGGTCCAAATAATCCTTACCAAAATTCAGTTCCTGAATGCGTATTTTCCTGATCTAAAACCTGTTTATGCCAAGGTTCATGCCATGACAAAATAAAAAGTAATTGGGGGTAATGTGTAGGCCTAACAAAATTAAGAACCGTTCAACATGACATCAACATTTTATTTTAGTATTCTGTAATTTTAACACAATATTTAAGCAGAAGACGGTGACTCCTTCCGGACACCTGGTCTTATCCCGTTTGGGATTCGTAATTGTTCTTTATGTTGAGACCATTTGCACATCTATTTTGTTGTGTTATAATGGACTTGAGTTTTGATTATTGAGTGGTACTTCCTCAATTTTACTTAAAACAAAACTTATTTTGATTTTATAACTTATATTGGAAGAAAATGTTATTTGAAATTCATTGTGATATACAATTCATGACCTTTGGTTGAGAGGAGATATAATCGTGTACTTACCTGGAGCAGTCACATTCCCCTCGTGGAAACTGACTGTAGCCATATCACCCTCGTGGAGACTGACTGCAGTCATATTCCACTCGTCCAGACTGACTGCAGTCATATTTGCCCTGTGGAAAATGACTGTAGTCATATTTACCTCATGGAGACTGACTGCAGTCATATTACCCTCGCGGAGACGGACTGCAGTCATATTTCCCTCGTGGAGACAGCTTGCAGTCAAGTTTATCTCGTGGAGACTGAGTGAAGTCATATTCACCTCGTGGAGATTGATTGCAGTCGTATTTACCTCGTAGAGACTGAGTGCAGCCATATTCCCCTCGTGGAGACTGACTGCTGTCATATTTACCTCGTGAAGACTGACAACAGTCATATTCCCCTCATGGAGACTGACTGCAGCCGTATTCCCCTCGTGGAATCTGACTGCAGTCATATTCACCTCGTGGAGCCTAACTGCAGTCATATCCCCTTCATGGAAACTGACTGCAGTCATATTACCCTCGTGGAAACTGACTACAGTCATATTCATCTCGTGGAAACTGACTGCTTCGGGTTAAAGAAATACTCATATTACACTATAATCACTGTCATAAAAGTATAATATATTACGACAAATTTTAAATTTCATTTATCTTTTAAAGGGCGTTTAGTAAGATGCGTCAGCAAAATTAGGGTTAAGGACGACCATCTAATGTCAAAAATATCGCGCAATTTTCTGTTTTATCTCTGTAAAGTATTGATAAAAAATATTTAACTTAAATATTAGATGACCGATAAATTTTAGTACAATACACAGGTAAGGTATGATGCCTGACATATTAATATCTACGTTATATATGATATACACTATGATATATAGCAGTATAGAGTCCACATAGATCTCTACGTTATACGTGATATACAGCTATGATATATAGCAATATATAGTCCACATAGATCTCTACGTTATATGTGATATACAGCTATGATATATAGCAATATATAGTCCACATAGATCTCTACGTTATACGTGATATACAGCTATGATATATAGCAATGTATAGTCCACATAGATCTCTACGTTATACGTGATATACAGCTATGATATATAGCAATATATAGTCCACATAGATCTCTACGTTATATGTGATATACAGCTATGATATATAGCAATGTATAGTCCACATAGATCTCTACGTTATACGTGATATACAGCTATGATATATAGCAATGTATAGTCCACATAGATCTCTACGTTATACGTGATATACAGCTATGATATATAGCAATATATAGTCCATATAGATCTCTACGTTATACGTGATATACAGCTATGATATATAGCAATATATAGTCCACATACATCTCTACGTTATACGTGATATACAGCTATGATACAGCAGTTTGTAGTCAATAAAGATCTCTGTACGTATACATTAAGATTACACAGGAAAGAGTATGCATTCCTACTTGTCGGGATATCTACCGGTATCCAGTGAGGAATAAGGGAGCAACCATTTGATTTTTATGGAGAGGAGGGGGTTATGATCACATTTTATTTTCGTTGTAATTTCCGTCCTAACTTTTTTTATTTTTTACTCAATTCTGATCTGGATTTTCTTTTGGTAACCCACTAAGAAAAAAACTGCATAAAAGACTGTATAAAAGTTTGTATAAAACTGCTTTGAACAATGTATACACCTGTAGATAATTAGCAGATATTAAATAGATTTAGATTCAGATAGATTCTGAAAAGGGGAGGGGGTTGAGGCTGATAACATAAAGTGAAACTATATATGCACATGTATTTAAAATTGTTATACAACAGCTTACATAACTCACTGCACATATTTCAATATGATATGGAACTATACCTGTTTACCAATATGAAAACCACAGATACTAAAGTATTGATTATAAGAAGGTCCATGAGACAATATATAAATTAAGTTAAAACTGAACATGGACAGACTTCTAAAAATACGGAGGTTGGATCAGGTACCACGGAGGAGTAAGCATCCTCTGTTGTCTGGTCTCAAATGCCGTGAGCCCACAGATGAATTCAAATGAACTAATATATCACTAACATCCATCTCAAAAGAAGGTTCAAGACACTAAATTGTGAATTCTTTATCTTTTGAAAAATAATCCATTGATAGACTGATTAACTCTGAAAACAAAAAAAAAGAAATTCAACTAACATAAGCTGAATGCTAGGAGTTTATGCTGGAATTTTACAAGGTACAAACGTTATGTTAGTTGGTCTGGGTTACTCTCAGGTATGCTACCAGGGCTTTTTCTTACCTTCTTGGGAACAAGACCCAAGGCACTGAAATTGGGAGTTTCGCAGCATTTTGGTTCAGAATTGGGAATTTTTCTCTTATTTTTCATTTTTTTTTTTGTTTCTTTTTTTTCATGTATTTTGCTATTTGCTATTTTTTTTTACAGAAAAACAATGATTGAATATATCGGCCTAGAAATGAGAAATAGTGAAAAGATAGCATGTTGTGTTCACGATTGCGTATTTTTGGTAAAAAAAAAATGGGGAAAAAGATATGATTGGATTGGGACTATAGCTCAATATCAGCTATACATTTGGAGGAAGTTGTTTAATTCCACAAGTCCCAAGAAGTCATTTTATAGCTTCAAAACATTGA
>BROG01002079.1:0-16800 GCA_030159075.1 Atrina japonica | reverse complement strand
TTACCTGTATGTTTGCTGAATTAGGTTATTAAGTAAACATGAATTTTCATATTTACAAAGGCTGCCTGTTATACCAAAGTAACCACGTAATATCCAGGTACATTTAGAGTAGGTCCCGTTAGAGCTAAACCCAATACTGAACGGGCGTGCGAGACTTCAGCCTTCAGCATGTTAACCCTTCTGTTTTTATAAACTTAATTATCAATTTAGGTTCCAGCAGGGCTCGAATCTATGCTGAACAAATGTGATAGACTCCATCGTTCAAAGCGCGAAGCTCTTACCACTAGGTCACTGGGGCCCCTCCATAAAAGTAAACAGGGAACTGCGTAAATGACAATATCTTCAACTCAATGTCCACTAAGATTGTTGGCAATTTTAAATGAATATTATACTAGATGCTAATAAGCTAATAGAACTTCGTATCTTGTGATGATTTTATGAGTACTTACTAGCTGTAGATCGTATAATAGTTTAATATCCACTTTCCATCACTATGGTTATAAATTATTTCTTTTGTGTCGTAGTTCTATCGAGTATATTCAAAATGAAAAACATAACCAAGTATTTGACTTCCGTATTGATATCACAACATCTAGAATTAATTCATGAATCGCTGTGTTTTACCTTTAAATCTATTTGAATATTACATTCGAAATTTAAGTGCTTTAAAGTGTATAATGGACAAAAAGGCACACATGATCGCACAATTCAAACGTACAGTCTACTCACCAGTATGAATATATCTATATATATATATATATATATATATATATATATATATATATATATATATATATATATATATATATATATATATATATATATATATATATATATATATATATATATATATATATATATATATATATATATATATATATACTTTTATATATATATATATATATATATATACGTCATTGCACACGTGCACTTATAAACTTTGATTATACTAATGGCAGCATTATGGAGACCATATACTATGATCTCTCATCATATAAATGAGTCCAGCTACATTTTTGTTGTGTTTACTGTTACACAGAGGTCTTTACACATTTAAATTTAATTATAGCTGTTATGCACATTCTATGATAATGATTATCCTACATACCCTATGTTCACATGTGGGTATGACTAATGTATGAACTCGTATTCAGCCGAGTATTGAACGACCGTATCATTTGGTCAGAACAAGCGGTGAATCCATGTTATAAATCCGATCAAAGTTTATAAGTCCAGCGCCCCCTGTCCTATTTCAGTCAGACATATTCAATTAGGCCGCACATGTGGTTGAAAATTGTTATGATGCATTATGGGATATAAGTGTTAACAAAAAATAATTACTTAAGATATATGTCATAGTTTGGTAATTTAATTTATAGAGGGCGAAGCCCTCATATATGTAGAGAAGCTCACATTTTTTATTCCTACCACATCCGGGGACCCGTACTACTAATGGTAACAATTTTGCTCACATCGGGAATTTGCGCGTGACATAAACAAAATGTCGGAAATGCAAAGTCATTACTTAAAAGCGCATTGCAAACGACGTAATACACTACCATACTAAGAAACGTTTTGTAGACCGAGACTAAGCCATAACGACTAAGGTTGTACATCGAATCCGATCACGAAGCGCCTCCATTATTCTGGTAATGTGAACTGCACGAAATAGTGGATACGCTGGGGTAGAGAAAAATATATAGCATAAAAACATGTTTGTGCATTTATTTCATGACTAATAAATACCATATAGATTCTATTTAAGTTTTAGCACCAAGGAAACAGTCAGCCACTCAATATTTTATTTAAAACAATGAATGAATTACCGGGACATTTGCGTGATAAAAACACTGAATATTAAACCCTTTGGCGATTCTGTCGTGTTGCCCCCGGCTCCGCAAAGAGATTAACTGAACATGTAAAATATAAAAAAACTGTTGATGAATGCCTTCGCCCTCTCCATAGGTTTACCTATGTATTATTTATAGATTCATATACAAAATATTATGTTGCATTATGTATATCATTATTTAATATTTCAATTCAAACATCAAATCAACGATTATGTCCATTACGATTGATACGAACAGCAACTGAAAATAAGGTACAAAAATGTTTCGCAAGGTTAATGGCGTGTACGACCTATTAAACCAATCAGATTATGCAGAAATGCAAGGGGAATGTTCTGCCATAAGCGCAATAAATAACGATACAAAGCGTTCAACGTCGCAGGGGCTTTGGCTCTTGGCGTAGACGTCGTTCCATTTCATCCCAAGCATGTTCTATAGGCGATACATACGTTATCATCGCAGGCAAGAATAATACATTCGCGTTCTGCTTCTATAGATAGTCACAAACAACGCGTATGATGTGCGGTAGTGCATTGTCTTGCTGCAGAATGACGTTACACTGGCTGTTGTGCATGAATGGAATGACTAGCTGACGTACAATATCGTCACGGTAGCGTATGCCGGTCAAGTTGCCCTCCACCAGCACCAAAGGGTTTTTCCATGTGTTGTAATTCCACTCTAGGCCATAACGCTCCCTTCGCCGAATTGGCGCCAATGCAACGTCCTCCGGCACGACGGTAAGCCTGGACACGACCGTCACTGCTGTCGAGATGAAATCTCGACTCGTCCGGAAACAGAACTTCCGCCCAATCTCTGTTATTGAAACGACGATGTCTCCTACACAACGCAAACCTTGCAAAACGGTGACGCCATAGCAGAATAGGACGGAGAGCAGGACGGGGAGCACGGATATTGGCCTCTCGCAATCTCTTCCTTACGATACGAGGACGCATCAGTCGATTCCCAGGAATACTTCTAGCTGTCAAAGAAGCCGAATGGAATCGAATACAAAAATGTGACGTCCGAATATACGTATCTTGCCAACGTGACGTCACACGCGGGCGTCGTGATCGTGGGCTGTCCTGAAGGGTGCCAGTTTGCTGATATCGTTACTATAAAGCATTTACAGTGCTAATATGAACTTCAAACTGCCTTGCCACAGTGCTTTGATACATCCCAACTACCAGTATCCCAATAGCACGCAAACGATCATTTTCAATCATGCGAGGCATCTCTCAATCAAAATTTAATTTTAAAAACCACTGATTTTCTTTTTCAATACATTGAATATTGTCAATGAATGCAAGAAATTCACTTACCAACCACGTGTCGCTTAGGCTCGAAACTTAAAACAAAAAACAAAAATCGCTGTGGCCATCAAGCCGAATCGAACGCGATAGTTAAGAAACTGAGTACTCGAACACGCGTTTAGTATATTAAACTATGCCTTTAAGTATTAAAAATAAAAAGCGATGGAAAAATACACTTTATGTTTTTATTAAATATTTATGTATCTGTATTTATTATGACTAAAGTTATTGTAGTTTAACGTATAGGGCATATGTACAATTCCATATATTTTATTGCATGCTATATTTTCAAATTTTCATGGACTTTTTCCGATGTAAAAACTTCCATGGAGAGACATTTTGGGATTGCTTTTATTGGATCCGGTATATCTACCAATTTACAGAGGATCATGGGTTCGAGCTTCGGCGTAGGCGGATGACTCTTCCTGTCCTTGGGATGAAACAGTGACAGCCGAGGTCCTGTGTCACGGTAGGTGTCGGCGCGTTAAAGAACCCTCACTGCTCAATGGCCGTAAGTGCATCAATAGCATTTTATTTTGTCATGTGCATTATTAACACATGATTCATATAGCAGGTACAATAATGTTCCATATCATTGTTGACAAGATGCCCCTTTGTGGATGTAACTACAAACGATCAAATGAAAAATTATAAAGTTAACATAATTTGTTTTATATTTAAAGGAATACAAATTCGACAAAAAATGTATTCGTTTAATTGAATATTGACCTTCAACATTTATCTTTATAGTAATGTTGTATTCATCGACGATTTGTGTATTGATATATGTGACTGCTCCGCCCGGTTGAAGTTCCTCTTGCATATTTGTGTCAGTAGTCGTTGGCAAAAGATCCTCGTATCTCACTCTGTTCCTAGTCTCTGTGACTGTTTCTTGGTTCATGTCGGTCCAAGTATCCTGAGTGCTGACATCAATGTTTGACATTTGTACGTGTTTTTGTTCCAGCTGGATTGTGTTTGTATCACTGGAGTCATTTCCATTTATAGGAGACTGGCTCCGCAGTCGAAGACACGTAAGTAATAGAGCTACAGTGAGAGTTGTAATGAGTACCCCACTAGTTACACTGATACCAACTATAACGTTATTTTTATCATCTTCTGATGTCTGTTTGTCTCAGAAATAAATAACACGGATCCAGCTAAACCTTAAGTTGTTGTAAATTGGATTATATGTTTTTAACAATAAGCTAGGATGTATTATGTAAAAGTTTAACTAACCTGACCCAAACGTTTAGTAACATTGACAGCTGTATATTAGCGATGCAAACTATTTATGAAAATAAAGGTAACTTTTAAACAATCTGGAATATTCTTTTTTATAAATGTCTTGCGTGTATTGACAAGAGGATATAATGAACGAGATAGTGCAACATACGGGGCATTTGATATGAATAACAAACATATAGTAAGCTTAGAAAGATTGTTTACCACAAACAAGGCACCTTCCTGTCACATGATAACATGTTTTTGTACATGACTTGCACATGCATGAACATTGATGTCCATAAAATCTATCACTGCATGCTGAAATGTCATTTCAAGAAATGTTTAATTTCTATTTCAGTTTCTAGTGGTATTCAAATGCATATTATACGAAGATGTTTTTTTGTATTAAACGCCCTCGTTCTCATTTTGTTTGAGTCGCATTTTTGCACGGGTCTATGCCCACGTTACAATTTTAAAAAGATATGGAATATTTACTTTGCAGTTACAACTAATTGTTTGCAGAAATATGTTCAGGTTCAATTTACGGTATTGTAATACTATCGGTAACTTTTTCAATAATCATAACTCGCGTAATTGACAACTTAACTAACTTCCATACCAATAAATTCCTTTTAATTAGGTTGAGCATCTTGTCGGACAGGTACCGTTGATATGGTTACAGGTACTGCTGAACTATTGCCACAGACATTGGAACAGGTTGAACCGAAGGTTCCTGGCATACAATATATATATTGAAAAACGAATCGCATTGATACCTTGTGCTAACTGTCAAAATGTCACATATTTCACTGTAGTTATAATGACCTTGTTTGCAATTACAATGTTTCACTACATGAATTTCTAAGTGGCCTGATCTATAGTAGTTGTTGAATTATTGCTACTGATTGTGACGGAGGATTAGTCCTCACTTATTTCAGTTAAATTTGAATGCAGACTCGGTGAATTATCTGGCTTATTTTTCTTTCTGTGACACGATTCGCAGCATGATACCACACATTAGCACTTGTTTATTCTTTATTACTCATCTCACAAACTTGGTTTACTTAGTATTTCCAGAGAAAAGGGCCTTAGAATTTGTTAAATGTCACAAAATTAGCTCGCTGTAATTTCTAAACTATTCCGGATCACGGAAACGACGTATTTACAGACATTATAATGGTTTACTAGGGAAATAATGTCTGCAAAGTTTAGTTAAAATTGAACCATTAATTCTTCAAAAGTGAACACATGTCAAAAAATTGAAGAAAAACTTATATTTTATATTCACTTAATTCCTGTAACCATGAACGTGATCACATGACGTCGAAACTTTGATCTTTGGATAATTTTAACAACGTTTTATGTACCTTTGTATACAAAATGTAAACCAGTTTTGCATGAATAAGCCATTGCTTTTTTCAAACTGTAACCTATGTCATTTCATGTGCTCGCTAAAGGCTCTTTTTATGGACAGATTTGGTATAGAGTAGGTAAGATGAATCATCATCTTGAAAATCTGATTACCCCACAATACTGAATATTTCGTTTTAGAAACCCTTATAATAACGGGTCTCATACCGGTAAAATCCATCAATGTTTCCTTGTGAGAAATACGACAAATAGAGCATAATTATGTCAGCCATATTGGTCTAATTATTGATAGATTTTACTGTGTTAAACTGTAGATCTTTGTAATAATATATATCTGTAACAAACAAAAACTTCTTGATATATATTTTAATAAATAAGATATAAAAGTAAATCAAAAATATAAGCATATGAATATATTATCTCTAGCAGTTCACTAGACCACTTGATTTCAACCTGACACAATAGTTCGATAGATTATGAGTACACGGGATAGTATAATAACTTATATAAAATCACTTTGACTTTTCAAAATCCCTGACACTCATCAGTTTCAGCATGGAACATTTTACAACCGAATGTGTTTAACTCCTCAACCTCCGGGAAAAATGGACTCTGCTGTAAACAATAGCTTAGACCAGTCCAAATGTGTCTCTTCGCGTAAATGAGATAACTTGATTGATTTTTTTTTTTAATTGCACTTCTTTTTTTTAAATGCACTATCTAAATTGCAGTTAAACATTTGTACAATCAAAGACAATTATAACAATAAAAAAAATATTCCCAACAGCCTGTAGCTTAAGTTCTAAGCATTGTAAATGGTAGAAATCGCTCGGGTCAAAATCACATTGAAATGAATGAAACATGGCTTATTAGAAATATTCTGAGAAATAACCCCATCATAATGATAGCCATATTAACATATATGCAATCAATGAAAAAATAACAATATCAATATTAGCTATGAAGCCGCAACCAACTAATAAAACGATCAAATTTTTAAAAACAAAATATATAAATCATATGAAAATGAAATTCTAGGAAAGGGATTATCAGAAAAACGAATGTCCCCACAGACCTGGAAGCTTCTGATATTGATATTTGGTGATATGAACTGCAAAGTCAACATCTACCTATGTACAATCAATGTCAGTTTTATTAACGATAAAAAAATTAAATATTATTCCACACCGTGTAACTGAAGTGGTAAGCATTTTAAATGTTATAGATCGCTTGGGTCAAAATCATATTGGAGGAAAAAACATGACTTATTAGATAAAATCTGTAATACCATCTCTTAGATATAAAAAATCGCAGATACCAAGGTATAAATAATTAGGATGTCCAGGATATAGGTACAAACCTGGTAACAAATTTGCAAACACATTACTGGAATTAGGTACAAACCATAGAACATGACACTTTCATAACATCAGCATTTGAATTCGTAATACGAATTTACCCCAAGTTACCATTTTTCATGAAAATCTGAAAATATCAAAATGTTCACCAATCACAGGCTTTTATTTCGTTACCATGGCAAACAACCTTCTGTAACATCTACTATTGACTTCATCTTACCAAAATACCTAGAACTGCTATTTTTTATTCAAGACATATCATCGAAATACCTCTTTATACTTAATTTCAGTAAAATCTGACAAAATCAAAGTTTTTGTTCTTCATGATTTATCTCCCCTAATGTATCTATGACGTAATCAAACAGTGGATCATCCTTTAAATGGTTTACTTGCAATATCAAACTTGTTATTGTCAGAAAAGCTCAGTATTTGTATACGTGACTTGTCTGCCAGGTTGTAGTGATTCGTACGTATTTGAGTCAGTAGATGTCGACAAATTAAGATCTTCGTAAGCCTCTCTGCTCGCCTGTGAGACTGATTCTGGGCTCATCTCATACACCGTATCATTCGGGTTTACATTACTGTTTGATAATTGTACGCGTCCCTTTTCGTGGTTGACTGTATTAGAACTGGTAACAATCGTCACATTTGGGGAATAATGGCGTCTAAGTCGGAGACATGTAATTAACAGAGCTACAGTGAGACCTGTGATGACTACTCCGCATGTTACAATGATGGCGATCGTGTCTTCGTCCATTGTCTGTTTATCTAAAATAGATGTTTTAACAATACATTAAATTGTGAAAATGTGTTTTTTGTTTAATTTTGCAACAAGTACCTAGGCTAAATAAAGCATTGGGATGCATTACATATACTTACCGGATATTATAAACAAACAAATGTACTATACAAAGACAGTTACATTCACTCTGGTTATACTACCATATGGAATCAATTCCGCATACACTTATATAAAGCAGAATAAAAGACGAGGCATATCAGTGCCATTTGTCTTAATTATATATTTCTGTTTTTCGTTGAAAAAAAATTGATAGTACATTACTGAATTGCAATTTGACAGTTATTCATTTATGAAATTATTACAATATAAACAGAAAATTACCATATACAAGACACCTCCCTGTCACATGATGACACGTTTCTGTGCATGATTTGCACCTGTATAAACACATATTTCCATAAAAACCATGATTGCATTCTGACATTACATATTGTTAGTGAGTTAATTAATTTCCAAAGTTACAAAGTGTCTTTTCAAATTTTGAAAATTAACTGACTAAAGTTAGATAATCAACTTACAAGAGTTTTTAATTCAGTTTCCATCATAAATAAAAACTTGAGTAGTCTATAACATTAGCCTATATAACGCTTAGATAACATCGGGTTCCGAATCTCATGATCGCATTAACCCTGTAGCTCGCTTAAATCACAAATTTTCTAGATTGCATCAATATGTCGGTATGGAAACCGACATTGTTAAATACTTCAATAACAGACCCATTTCCCTCCAGTTACTTTTATCGCCAACTTTGGCCGCCGACAACCGTCGTGATGGAACTTCATGTAAAAACATTTTCATTACAGTAGTAATGCAGGCTTAGACAATGAGACTTATTTAGCCCAGTTGGTTATTCATATATGTTTAACTAACTGCAGCGTTGATTATACAACCGTTTGAGAGCGGTGTAACAACACAAGTTATGGTAGAAAGAAATTGTATACACAGACAAATGTAAATTATGCAAAAATGTTAATAGTGCATCAATGACCACAGCAGTTCGCTATCATTATTACGAAATAGCAATAGCTTCTTTGAACTAATGAAAGAAAGTAGCGTCATGACTACTGCAACCAGTCACCAAACAAGAATGATCTTAAAAACAATATTGTTAGGGGAAAATACAATGCTAAGAGGGGTAAGTGTGGTTTGTCTGTTTTACCTTGCAGTTGTAAGTATAATAAAGAACTAACAATGGGTATTTGAAACTCCAGTGAAACCTGTATATAGGGGCCACCCATGGGACCAAAAATATTGACTGTTATGTACAGGTGACCCTTATACACTGGTTCAATTTAGTTGTATGCAGTCAAGGGAGTTGAAAAAAATGTTCTTTATAAACAGGTAGTCCTTATACAGAGGTGGCCCCTATAGCAGGTTTTACTGTATATTAAAATAACCCAAATTCGATATGACATCAATCTCAAAACGAAAATCAATAGCATCTCCCTCATGGGATTATACCAGGTGGTCGGACGGAGTCAGCGTTCCCTGTTAGCATGTCACACCATTCGCTGGTGCACCATGAAAACCACTCGGATTCAAATTTGGTGAAAAGTTATATATAATAATGGTCTCATACGATGAATTGCGAAACGCAAACTGGAATAAACCAGGAGTCCAAAAGGATCCAGAGCCCACGTCAGCACGCCTCAGCCGTCGAAAATGTCCCACTAAAACTTGTCACCTATTATATTACTACTACTACTACTACTACTGCTACTGCTGCTGCTGCTGCTGCTGCTGCTGCTGCTGCTGCTGCTGCTGCTGCTTTTGATAATAATAATAATAATAATAATAATAAAATAATAACAATTATGATTATAATAATAATAATAATAATAATAATAATAATAATAATAATAATAATAATAATAATATTCTACTTGATTACAATGATGTCCTTTCCATCCTTCTGAACATCCTCCTTCACAGTAGCCATTGTCACGTTTGCATGTCAAACTCTTTATACAGTTTTCACTACAGTTATAGTCGCAGTTAACTCCATATCTTCCAAAAGGACAAGCTGAATTGACAAAACATCAGTTGAATGGTATATCAAAAAGAAGTAATCACTAACTGATTCGCATTCTTTCTTATTCTGGACTTAAAGTTGTATAGGATCTATGATAATATGGTCCTTTACTGAAAGTTATGGTAAAAAAAACGGTACAAAATAAATGCCATGATACATCATTAAAACTAGTTCACATAATTTGTAGGTTATTCAATTTTTTTATAAGCACTAACTGTAACTGACACTTAATACGTACTGGAGGGATGGGTAATTGTCCCAGTTTTACAACGAAATGATAGTGAGTGTATATAAATCGTTTCAAATACGACAGTTGCCTTAGTTGTATAGTGCATTTCTATACCACACAAACCATGACATTGCGTGACCGGTAACATAGCGCACTCTCAACACTAAAAAATTATGTGAAGTGGATGAGCATAAATAAATACTTTAAACCCAGATTTGCCAGTACATATGATGTCCGATAATTAATCCGTAGCATTTTAATGCAGTAAATGAAATTAAATTTAAGTTTATATGAACTTAGAGCAACAAAATATGTACAAATATCGTCCCATCGCATGTCGACGTCATTTGCGTAATTTCGCCTGTCCACATCTGGGTAGACAAACTCACCTAAAAGTAATTCAGACTTACCCTAATCCTCATCAAACATGAATAGTAATCGTAAATATCCTATTGATTGTGATTAACTAACAAAATCCCATCTACACAAGAAATATAACCGAGAAGAAACAAAACACACACAAGTCTAAGCTCCTTAACAGACGACATTTGCAGTGTGACTGTCAACAAAGTCACGTGAAAGTTTGTTTTAATTTCTACAGAGAAGCAGTCTGCATCATTTCAAGATACTTCAAGTGGGTTTTATTATTTTAAATCTCCATCATTAGATTTCTATTGGTGTTACTTTAATAAGTGTGCAATGTTAGGCGACAAATTTGATTACTGGAAAACAGGGGACGACCAAGTTGAAAGTGGGGCAGATTCATTTTCCCAAATTATTTCGAAATTTAAAGGTAATAACATGAAGCTTACAAGACTATATTTCTTTTCTTTTCTTTAAAATCAAATATTTTGTTCACGTTTTTTCCGTGATCGAGAAAGAAAGAGTTTGGGTGCGCACTTTATCGGACATTACTGTACATCTTTATGTTAAATCCAATGCAAACTGGTTTGGAATGAACCAAAAAAATGAAATGGCATCCAGTGCACAGATTGAAAGTGTACAGTACCCAACTAAAATACAAAATGACCGATGTATCTTTGTCATTTATCTATCGGTAGAGTATATTGTTGCTCAAAATTAGAATGCAATATAGACTACAAGCATAAAATGGTATATATTTGGCTTTATCATGTATTTTCCACAAACTATAGACTTTTTTTTTAATCTCTGATACAAGAACACGCACATATGCCCTTTATTGCATACCCTGTATTAATTTAATTAAAAACCGATCTCTAAGCGCTCCCGTTTTTTGCTATATCACGTATATGATATAAAAACATCTCAGATACCAAAGTTTAAATCCTCAGGATGTCCAGGACAAAGATACAAATCCGGCAAAAATGAACAAACACGGACCTCCGGAATCCAAGATGTGGGATCAGGTGCCATGGAGGCGTAAGCATCCCTTCTCGTCCGGTCACACCCGACGTAAGTCCACAGTCAAGTCCAAATGAAATACGTGAGGAACTAATCCTCGTCACAATTGGTGTAGACGATTCAACAACCGCCAACGAAAAGGCAGCTCAGCATTTCACCAAGTGAAACAGAGTAATCGCAAACAAGACTTATACCGACCGTAAAAATTGGGGTGCGTTGACATCAATAATTTGTCGGTGAGTAGTTTACTTCTGTATATAAATGTTATTCGGGTGACTGTGGGATATTTCTACTTAAATGTGGAAAATTTACGATGGGAAAGCCGAAGTCTTGGCGTTTGTCGTATAGCTTAGTATGTTGAGTTGCCTTTTTGTTGGCGGTTGTTGAGACGTCTGTACCAATTTTGACGAGGATTCGTCTGTAATGCTAAACAGTTGTCTGTGATGCTCAAAAAGTATTTCTTATATTTTTTTATGTGGAATGGTTGTGTAAAGAGTAGAGAAGTCGTATATTTTGATGCTGTGATTTTTTGTGCCTTCAAATCTTTTAAAAGTTGTTTATAATATTTAAAGTATCCATATCTGTTTTACACCGCTTCTGAAATAAGCAACTGTACAGTATTGTTGTAGTTTCTCCTTCACGGCTGTAAATATCTTGGTAAGGAGTACAGATAAAGGTTAAGTAGAACATTTGCTGGATCCTGCTATGTACCTCTGCTTATATTGTGTTTTATGAAGTTACGGTATCCAATATAAATATGGTAGCTCAAATTCAATATCGATTGTAGGTACATCAAAAGAGCGTGATACGCAATCTGCTATGGGGTCACATGCAGATGACATCGTAGGTGTGTTATTTTCGACAAATGAAAACGCGACTTACAGAATCGAGTAAGCTATCAAAAAGCAAAGAGATGTAAACATTTTTAACATTATAAACAACACTAAGCACACAAAAACGGTAGTATACAATTATATCCCTAACCCTGTTTGGGTTCGAATCACAAAACATAATCTGATATGATTTTGCGGACTCACTTTTTTCTTTTTTATAAAATGAATAACATCTCTGTGCCATTTATTTTTTAAGTCGCATTTTATTGATTGAACAATGCACCACAGCGGATTGCGTTAGATCATCTAAGCGACACATCAGAAAACGGGAGCGGTAAGATATTTTGTTTTTTAAAAATAAGATTGACCCTGTATCGGCCCTCCCTTTATCACACCCTTTCAACCCTTTATCGCACCCTATTTGGAACGTTTCTTTTATTTTTGTTCGCAATACCTAAACTGTTTTCCGCTACAAGCGAAAACCAATAGACCAGGCCAAACACATTCTATGACATATTAGACCTAATCATGAACAGTTTTAAAGGTTGTTAAATGAAATTTCAATAAATCGTTTGATTTCCTAATTTGGTTTTCTATTTAACAAGTGATATTTCGTAGGTAGGTTCAACATACAACAAAGATTTCTGAATTTCAAATGTTTAGAGACGTGTAGGCTACAGAGTATTCATATCAACAAAATGTCCGGCCCTGATCAGCCTCACAATAGGGATTCATGTTCTTTTCAAAGTTCCTGTATACCAACCGCCATTTCATTTATATCTTAGTAACATATTTACACTAAAATACAAATTATGTCAGTATCTTTAGGAAAGCTAATATTAAGTCGTGTAAACAGTTTGTGTATTGAGATCGAAGCGCATACGAATTTCCAATGTGGGTCTCAAAAAAAAACAACATGTGGCACTAAACACTTGGGTGCGTCGAAGAGGTACCCAGATAAGGATACAAGGAAATATATAGCTGCAAAAATAGTTTGAATTCATAAAAAACGTGTAGATATCTTTATTGCATACGTAGGGATGTTCAATTTCAAGGTTACAATTAACATTTCTGCATAACTTACTTTCATTACAGTTGCGATTCATCCATCCAGCTTGACATCCCCCACCGCAAGTACCATTGACGTGATTACATATCGTTGTGTTACAGTGCTTGCTACAGGTTTCTTTACAGTTTTGTCCAAAAGTACCATAACTGCATGCTTAAAGGAAATTGAAAAGTAAGGGAGGTGCAAAAAAGTTTCACAAGTTTAATAGCGTGTATGACGGCCATTTGCACCGAGGCATTCTTCACACCTACGACGGATTGAACGAATCAGTATCTGCAGAAATGCCTGGGGAATGTTCAATAAAGAACAACGCAAAACGTCTAACGTAGCAAGGGGTTTGGCTCTTGACATAAACATTAACAAATTATGTGAAGTGGATGAGCATAGATAAACAATTTTGGCCCAGTTTTGCCACTACATTTGATGTCCGATAATTAATGCGTAACATTTTAATTCAGTAAATGAAATTAAACAACAGAGTTTATATGAACTTAGAGCAACAAAATATGTACAATATCGTCCCATCGCATGTCGACGTCACTTGCGCAATTTCTCCGGCCTACTTCTGGGTAGACAAACTCACCTAAAAGTAATTAAAACTTAGCCTAATCCTCATCAAGCATGAATATTAATCGTAAATATCCTATTGGTTGTGATGAACTAACAAAATCTCAGCTACACAAGAAATATAACCGAAGAGACACAAAACACACACACACACACACACACACACATCTAAGCTCTTTAACACATGACATTTGCATTGTGACTGTCAGCAAGATCACGTGAAAATTTGGTCCGAAATCAAACATGTTTTCTATTTTTTACAGTGAAGCATACTGTTTGATTTCAAGATATTTCAAGTGGATTTCATTGCTTTTATTGTCCTTCCTTGGATTTCCTTTGATGATATTGTGCAATGTTAGACGACAAATGTGAATACTGAAAAACAGGGGAAGACCTAGTTGAAAGTGGGGCAGATTAATTTTCCCATAATATTCCGGAATTTAAAGGTAAGAACATGAACTTTACAAGACTATTTCTTTTCTACCATTACAATCAAGAAATTTGTTAACGTTTTTTATGCGATCGAGAATGAACAAATTCTTTATGTTCAATCCAATGAAAAAAGTTTTGGAATGAACCCCCCAAACATGGAATGACATTCAGTGCATAGATTGAAAGTGTACTGTATCAAACTAAAATAGAAATGACCGATGAATCCTTGTCATTTCTCTATCGTTAGGGAATATTGTTGATCAAAATTGGAATACAATATAGACTACAAGCATAAAATGGTATATATTTTGTTTTATAATATTTTTCCTAAAAATTACAGACTCTTTTCATCTCTGATACAAGAGCCAACACGTGCCCTGTAACGCATACCCTGTATCAGCCCTCCATTTATCACACATTTCAACCCTTTATTTCACCCCTTTTGCAATTTGGAATGCTTTTTTATTTTTGTTCGAATACCTAATCTGTTTTTCGCTTCAATCAAAAACTAATATCTTGTATAAAGGCCAGGCTAAATACATTCTGTGACATATGAGATAAACATTTTAACAAGTTTAAACATTGCTGAATAAAAATATGAAAGAATCGTTTGATTTACATTTTGTTCTATTTAATAAGTGTAATGATATTCCGTAGGTAGGTTCAACACACAACAAATAGTTTCACTTAATTAATTAAGTAGTGTAGGCTACTGAGTATTCACGTCAACACAATGTTTGGCCGTGAACAGCCTCACAACAGGAATTTTTTTAATTACTGTATGCCAACCGCCATTTCAGTTTTTTCTTAGTAACACATTTACACTTAACTACAAATTATGTCTTTAGGGAGGCTAATATTAACTTGTGTAAACAGTCTGTGCATTAAAATCGACCCGCATAGGAATTTCCAATGACGGACTCAAGTCGTGACTATAATATAGAAATTAAATATATATATATTCTTTTTATCGTTAATACAATTTTAAATATATGACAAAAACAACAAAACATGACACAACCAGTATCGCATGCCTTATCATCAATCCTCGACCAATATCATCCCTCGGGGCTTATATTGGAGACTCTGGTTGATATGGCATGCGATACAGATTTTGCCATGTATTATTCTCTATTTATTAATGCAAGGAATTAAATATAATAACAAAAAATAGCATGTGGCTCTAAACACTTGGATGCGTCGAAGAGGTACCCCGAATGGTATTATATAACATAACAGTACTAAGAATACAAGGAAATGTATAGCTACAAAAATAGTTTGAATTCATAAAAGATGTTTAGATTCCTTTATTGCATACATAAGGATGTTCAGTTCCAAGGTTACAATTAACATTTCTTTATAACTTACATTCATTACAGTTGTGATTCATCCATCCAGCTTGACATCCCCCATCACAAGTACCATTGACAGGATTACAGATCCTCGTTTTGTTACAGTGCTTACTACAGGTCTCTTTACAGTTTTGTCCAAAAGTACCAGAACTGCATGCTTTAAGCAGATATTTCATATATATATATATATATATATATATATATATATATTATATATATATATATATATATATATATATATATATAATATATATTATATATATAAAATATATCACAGAAAAGGGAAACTGTGTAGTTTAGTATTTTCATTTTAATTTACAAAATGTTATGTTGCATTATATATATCATTATTTAATACAAAGCATTGTCTTTCAATTCAAACATCAAATCACGGATTATGTCCATTATGGTTGATACGAACAGCCACTGATAGTAAGGGGGTGTAAAAAGTTTCACAAGTTTAATAGTCTGTATATGACCGTCATTTGCACCGATGCATTCTTCACACTTACGACGCATTGAACGAATCAATATATGCAGAAATGCCTGGGGATTTTTCCACCATATGTGCAATAAACAACGACGCAAAGCGTTCAACGTAGCAGGGGAGTTGGGGTTCCATTTCATCCCGAAGATGTTCCAAAGCGATAAACCCGGTGACATCGCAGGCCAGTGTAGTACATTCATATATATATTAGAAAAAAGCTTTTGAAAACATCAAATTTTTGCGTAAACTTGCTTTATTCCGCAAGCGCTATCGCCTTACGGCTCATCAGACAGATTATAATGGTAGCAAAAATGTGATGGTTTCAATAGCTTTTTTGTAATATTTTTACTCTGTACCAAATAACTTTTTACTCCAATTCACACAACGTGACAGACGGATTAATCGTTTGATAATATTGCGGATGATTCTACTCATTTTTCGAATATATAATATTTTTGAGAAAATCTTTTTATTCCCTACTGGATACTCGTAGGTACGATA
>BROG01002078.1:0-16837 GCA_030159075.1 Atrina japonica | reverse complement strand
ATAAATTCTGTCCGATACCCTATCGCGTTGTAATTCGAGTTCGAACTGATTGTAACACGAATCCACCCTCGTTCTTACTTTGGATGCGAACTTGTGTTGTGCCGAATCCACCCACTACTAGCATTTTTATATAGTTCGGGAACGATGGATCGAACCTTTTATGCATCGAATCCGCCTCATTGTTAGATTTGGACTGTTTATAGAGCAAATTTATTTTGTAATGTTGCAGTTTCTTGTTATTTTCCATAGTCCGTTCATATTGTGTATTGGAATATTAAACGTCTGACCTTGTAATTTGTATCTGATAGTGATACCGTTTATCGATGTAATCCGAAGTCGAACTGATGTTAACACGAATCCACCGTCGTTCTTACTGTTGGTACGAATTTGTGTTGTGTCCAATCCACTCACTGCTGGAATTTTATATTGTTCGTGAACGATGGATCGTCCCTATTATGCATCGAATCCGCTTAACTGTCAGATTTTGATTCACATTTCGTTGGTAGTTTGAGTTTAGGTATTTAGCCTATATGGCCCTGCATCTTTGGTCCGTCCTTTGTGAACAATTCTTGTTACCGGTATTTGTCACAAAGGACTAAGGGAACTTCTTGAAATTTTACTAAAAGGTTCCCTTTGAGGTCGAGTTGTGCATATTACATTTTCAGAGATGTTGGAATCCAACTTGGCCGACAGGGGCCATCTACCAAAGGAAGTTTGTTACCACTTCTTATCAGAATTGACTGAGATGATGTCTTTGAAATTTGACATGATTGTTCCCTTTGAGGCTTATTTGTACATATTACATTTTCAGAGGGATTAGAATCCAACATGGCCGACAGGCGGCCATCTTGGATTTTTACCAAAGGATATTTGTTTCCATGTTTCAGAAAGGACTGATGGCATCTCATTGAAAGTTGACATGAAGGTTCCCCTTGAGGTCTAGTTGTGCATATGTCAAGAAATATTGGAATCCAATTAGCAAACAGGTGGTCATCTTGGATGAAAGACACATTAAAGACTCTTATTGCACTTCTCTCTCTCTTGAGCATAGTGAAGGGTATTTCCTGTACATAATCTGAGATCCAAGAACAAGTCCAAGGTAGACAGATTCAATGACATTTTTATGATAAAATTTGGATTCCAACATGACCGACATGTCTTGTTAACGAATATGACAAACATGAAGACATTATAAAATAGGGTTTTTTTCAAAATTATCTTACTTTGAATTAGGTCCCCCTGAGGTCAAGATATGCATATCACATTTTTAGTGAAAAGTAATGATCCAAGATGTAGCACCTTATACCATGTTTGATATGACATTCTCTTTTAAAATAAAATATATTACAAAAAGGACGAGTGGCTAGAGCATTGATCTTTTAATCAAAAGGCCTCTCAAAGTTCGAATCCTGCTAGGGACATCTCGAATTAAGGACAGAAAACCCCTACAGATTTTTCTTTTTTAGGTCGGTGGTCTATAAAAAATAAAGATTGGTGTAATTCCCCCCCACCAATAAAAACTGAAATCATCTGACTGAAATAAAGAAAGTATGGTGAAAACAAAAAATCAAATTTAATTTTTCCCTAATAGTGTTTCATTAATAATTCTGTTTGGGCTATAACATAACTGACAAAAGTACTTCACAGAAATATGGATTTGTAGCTGACCTATTGTTTTGACTACATAGGCCCAATATTAACACTACCGGTCGAACCTTTTATTGTCACAGTACCTCTTTTGTCACGAACGACACTCTGTGGGTTTTTAGATCCCTCTGGGCCACGTTGTTAATTATCCTGAACAGTACAGGGTAAAAACCCCTGACCACACAGTTCGATTGTTGGATGCGTAAGAAATACCTAAAATATTAAAATTTGTAAAATTTATATTGCCGTGTTTAAAGAACTTGATGTCTTTCGAGATCGTTTAGGTAGACACCAAACATGTGACCTATTTTACCAGCGTTTTTTTTTAGGTCCATTTCTTCATTTAGGGTCGACGGGTCATTTTCCCCTTGTGTTTTCTATTCTTCATTTTATTCTAAATCATTATGTTGATCATTTTAACCTCTAGTTAGGAGATCTAGAATCTTTAGCGATATATCGAAGTCATAAACCCGGTAGGGTTTTTCTGGATGTATGATTACTGATATATGTGTAAACCCGATGTCATTTGAATTATGGAACATTAAAAAAATAATAATGACAATGCTAGTTTAAAAAAAAAATCATTTATTTACACAAATTTTATGTAAATTTTGCATAAATGTAGGACAGGCGGAGCTTTACTATAATTGAGTTCCAGGGATACATGACAAGATCTTTTGACAGCAAAATTGATAATCTGTGACAATTCTATTAAACCTGATAGCCATATAATGTTAAACTACAATCGTAAGTAGTTATATAAAATATATTTTTTTTTAATGGAGTTCTGATTACAATGTACTATGGATTAATAGCTACGGACAGTTACAAAATGTCGAAAATTGATACATATGGCCCTCATCCCATTAGATATGGTCCTACGTTTTTACGGTAACCTTTTCAGTCTTCTTTTCTAAATTCTTGCTTCTTATTCGGTAATATAAATTCCTTTCTTGTTTTTCCAAACAAGATAAATCAGATTAAGAACTATTGTCATTTCCATTATTTGAAATAGGACATGATTATTGCCTGTGAGAAAACAATGGCATATCTGACATTTTCTGATTATTTAGCTAATCCAACATGGCCGACATTGGCTATCTTGGAGTAAAAGCCAGACAAGAATGTATTCACACATTTTTTCAAAATTGTTTATGGAGGTTCCCCAAAAGGTCTAAAATTTGCTATATTACATTTTGACAAGTGAGATCAAAATAAAAAGATGGACACCTTTCGGTCCGTTGAATGCTCGACTCTTCTCTTAAAATGATGCCATGGGTTTGCCTCCGTTGCTGAGTGGTTTAGAGCATTTGAGACTTTTAATCACCAAGGTCCTGTGTCACAGTAGGTTCGAAT
Source organism: Atrina japonica (assembly GCA_030159075.1). NCBI lineage: Eukaryota > Metazoa > Mollusca > Bivalvia > Pterioida > Pinnidae > Atrina > Atrina japonica. The sequence goes on along the minus strand of BROG01002078.1, from coordinate 13,834 downwards.
CAGGTTAGGGACCCTCGAATTAAGGGGGAAAGTTCGCCAGTGAGTGCGGAAGGTAGGCCAAAATCTTTAGCCCTTCACCAGCGGTGTTTCTCTCCACCAATGAAAAATCTTGAACGGGATGTTAAACAACATTGACAATTATCTGAATGAGTCATTTTTCGTGACAAAGCAAAGTATCAAATCAAATTAAAATGTGATACGTCTCAGTTCAAGTTCCTATTATGCTCATGATAATTGTGATAAAATTAATATCGTACTTCACAGAAATACATTGATTAGAGTTTTTTTTCAATTTTGAGACACAACATTGAGAAATTTTCCATACTATGTCATAAAACATTTTTATTGGGATTCCATGGTGGGGTGTAGATCCCCAAAAGGATGATGGTGTTATATTTTCCTGTTGACGGAAATTGATGACACAAATTCATTATTTTATGCCATAAAAACAAAGAACATAAGGCCTAAAAGGAAGATCCATTGTTTCCTAGTGGACGGGGAAATACTTGATGTCTTTCGAGCATCGTTAAGTCAATAAATCATTTACTTTCATGACCTATTTCTACCAGCGTCTTTTTGCGAGGTCCATTTCTTATTGTTCCAGTGCAATTCCAAAGAAAACTGAGGACATTTTATTTATAATAAAACAGGGAAACATAACCTCTAATCCAGATCTAGAATTGACGGACAGTGCAACATCGTTGCATCACTCTATGGGTACTTCTAGACTTTTTTATTAAAGACATAATGCCAAATTCCGATCTGACATGCACGGAATGCTATGCAGATTAAAAAAATAAGAAAAATGCCAGTTATATAAAATGAGCCACTTATGTTTGACAAATGTCTTATGTGAAAAGTCTTGCAGAAATTATCACCCAGGCGGAGTGCCGTTGCGGAATTTCACAATGAGTTCCAGATTTTTGGCTACAGGCCTGAAAAATGTGACGGTCTTGTCCATCTTTATGATTCAAGTGAATAGCCATGCCTGTACTTGAAACAATTAAAAGTAATGATTTTGCTCCATAGCATTATGATTTTTAATGGAGCAAATAGAAATGTTTGATCATATATAAAATCATACATATAGATACAAATTGACCGAAAATCCTGCACTGGCCCTACATCCAAATGATGCCAGACTACCATTTTGACTAAACCTAACTTTGTATGTTGATTTACACTAAAAACACTTGGTTTATATAGAGAACTTGACATTCCTTTCTTTCAAGAACAAACAAGATAAATTTTTATAAACTTATTTCAAGCACTTATTTTCCACGGATTAAGCTTGAAGTAAAACAAGCTATATCTAATTAAAACTGATAACATTTGAAATAACCTCTGAAAGATGCAATCATACTGTAATTACATAAAGTAAATAAAGACAACAAATATTCACAATGGTATCATTTTTATTAACTCTTGATTTAAATTATACAAACCTAAAACTTTTTTATTATCTGTTTGTTGACAATTAAACAATAAGTCAAAAAGCTCTGTTGACAAGTTACAATAACATAGCTCTGACTCTTGGACCTATTTTTGGGTTTGTTCCAGTTTTGCATTAAGTACTTCCAATTCTTTCATTTTGGTTTTGAGTTCTTTAAAAACCAAGGTCCTGAGTAACAAACAGTAGGTTTAGCAGTTTAAATAACCTTTCAATGCTTTCTCATACAATCCATCAGCATAGGCCAAAATTTGAAGCCCTTCACCAGCACTTAGTTGCAACACTCCATATGAATGAAAGACTTTTTTAGAAAGGACATTAAACAACATTAACAATTTCAAGAATGCTGCCATCATTTCTCGATGACAAAGCAATGTATTGGATATAGCCATTTTTTATTGAGCCACTCATACTTTGATATTAATCTCATGATTTGTGATAAAGATTGATATCCAGAAAACACTGTTACATTGGGACATTTTTTTACATTTTTGTTAGATTTGCACAATCTAAGTTTCTTTACTTTTCATTAGTACCATTTATTGGGCTAAATGTGCAAGGACGTGTCCCCCAAAATGATGATGGTGTTATACATTTCCTGTGACGGAAATTGAAAAAATGTAAATTATTTCAACCATGCAAACAAAGAGACATAAGGTTTCTGATTTTGACCTGACTGTGAAGGAAATGTTTGATGCCATACAAAACCAGTAATTGTGAACAATTTTTCATTTACTTTCATGCGATGTCAATCAAATGATGACAAAATGTCCATTTTGAAAATATATGCTTTAATGAATGGAGGACAGACAGTGAAGAAGGCAACATGGTGCAGCAGTATGACGGACATGTTTTTCAAGCACTTTCAAGCAACACTTTATCTTCTTTTTCAAGACTTTTTTTCACGGAGAAAATAAGTACACAATTTCAGTAATACTCAACACTTGCATGAACCTCTGCAGATGTGGCACTGTGAGAAAGCCATTTACAATAAAGCCACAAACATTTTGATGAATTGTTTTTATGAAAAGTGACCCAGAAAAACCTATTAAGAGGTATCCGTGTGCCGTTCTCTTGATTTTAATTCACAATCAGTCAGTGCCAGATCTCTTGCAAGTTACAATAACATAGCCTGCTTGGACCTATTTGCAAACTTGTCCCAGTTTTTGATTCAAGTACTTCCAATTCTTTCATTTTACTTGAAGCAGTTCTTTTTAAAAATTTTGCCTGAGTAACATTCTGAATCTTTCTGACTGTACTTTCTGCTTTCTGCCATACAAAACCATCATGAATTTTTTTGAATTTTATGCGATGTCTGCAAGCACTTAGTTGCAACACTCTATCTTTTGATAGAATATTTTTAGAAGGTTGATAAACACAGTTCCAGATATCAAGACTTGCACAGATGCTCTTGACATGTTTTGTAAGAAAGTTTTTATCTTCTTTTTCAAGCACTTTGTTTCACGGAAAAAATGAAGTAAAAGTGATTCTGAAAAACCTATTAAGTAACATTTGAAATGTGCCTCTGCTAAGATTTCAATCATACAGTGCCAACATTTTGCAAGTACCATGGGAACATTTTAATGGTATTGTTTTTATTATCTCTTGATTTTAATTATACATGGTATTGTTTTTATTATCTCTTGATTTTAATTATAGAATCAGTCATTCTACTCTCTTACAATACAATAACATAGCCTGAACTCTTGGACCTATTTTTTTAACTGTTCCAGTTTTTCATTAAGCTTTTCATTAAGTACTTCCAATTCTTTCATTTTAGTTTTAGCAGTTCTTTTTAAAGAATTGGCCTGAGTAACAAAAGTAATCTTTCCTGTACTTTCTGCTTTCTCATACAATCCATCAGAATTTTTTTCAAGAGACTGGATGTCTGCTTCCAACCTTGCTCTCTTCTTTTTCATTTCATATAACTCTTCCAACACTAATTTTCTCTTATTGTTTTCTTCTGCACTTCTCTTTCACTCTGAAGATAAGCTTCATATCTCTGTCTAGATAATTTGGCAGCAATCAACAGTTCTTTACTAAGAACAATTTTGTTAATACCACCCACACTGGTAACATGATCACAGATAGTTCTTTGTGCAATTAGAGTATTTACTGACATGTTCTCTACTTCAATTTTCTTATTGATACTAAATCCCCTTTCGACTGTAGCTTGTCCATGGGATAAGCAGAGCAACATCTTAATAACTTTATATAAAATGGAGTACTCATCCTCACCTCCAATCAGATCATGAAAGAGATCATCCACTCTATCTACGTTAGAATGAAAATTTGTGAATCTTTCACTGCCAAACTGTGGTATGTTCATGACAAATGCAGTGTACTGCTGCAAACACACTTCACATTCATTTTCTGTCAATCTCTTTGAATCAAGAAGTAGCTTCAGAAGTTTTTTAAACATTGTCACACATTTGTCTCCCTCAGATACCATCTTTGCAGGGTTCAAGGATGATGAATATCTCACAACTGAATACAACACAGGAGATTTCAATAACATTTTTTTCAGAACTTGGACAACAAACTCCTTGCATGCCATTCTGAACTCTAACAAATCTCTTTCTGATAAATTCTGTTTCACACACTCTTTCAATGCATTCTCACATGCAAACCCAATGTCAACCTTTTTGTATCCAACATGCAGTTTCTTATCTTCAACATCCAGTCTCATCAACTGCTCATCTGATTTAGATTGCAACTTACTCACTTTAATAATTCGTCTCAATAGAGCCTTGATTATGCTACACAAATCATCACTCAAAAACACCACCATTGGTATACTTGGCCAGAAATGACTGCAGATGCATTGCTATACATTTAAAGAAGCTTATCTTTGCAATCAAGAGTTTGTCTTTTTTGCACATCTCACTTACAACTGCATATGACTTGCAGCTTGGCTTAGTCAGTTTCTTATCATCAACAGCTTTCACATAAGCTTTCACTTTGTCTAATACCTGTAGAGCCCTCTCAGAAACTGGAGTATTTTCTAGCCATCTATGATTAACAAATTTCATAGGCAGAACATCACCTCCAACACTATTAAAATCTTCTCTTCTGGCTGGTGAGTCCTTGGAGAGGTAGTACAAACTTGATAAAAAGGCTGAAATGTTCCAATCAGTAACCTCTGCCCCTGCTTTGAATGCATTATGCACAGTGTGGAGACCACAACTCCCAAGATTCAAAAGATGAGTGTCAAAGTCTGCCATAAGCCTGTCCTTTAAATTAGAGTAAAACTTCCAATTAACATTCGGACCATCCATCCCCACTTGAATAAGGTATTTTACAGGTAGTTGTTCTAAAACACCATCTGAAAAGTGCTGGAGCATATCATCTGCAGTGGCATGTCCTGAAAAGTAAATAGGGCAAAAAATGTGATATCATATACATGTAGTCATATATATGTAGTCATACATATAAATATATAAATATATATATCTATATATATATCGAGAGAGGGGGGAGATCACAGGTGCCTGAATTTTCATTCATAAAATGTATCCAACGTAAATGCGCGAGGCTACAGCTTCGTGTATATATAGTTGCTTCGTGCATTTATGTTGGATACATTTCATGAATGAAAATTCAGGCTCCTGTGGGGAGATTTATTAAATTTTAAATTACAACGAATTTGTCATGAATTGATATTTAAACCTATAAAACTGTACCACATGTATTGCATGATTCAATATTCAATAGATTAAATTAATATAATTACCTAATGTAACACTGTTGAAATATCTTGTAGAGACATTGTTAGTATTTTCATCCCACAAACGTATGTGAATGTCCATTTGTTTTGACTGCATTTTATGGTTTAAACTTTCATAAAAAAGCACAGAGTATGGGCCAGTGATACTATTCTTCAGTAACTTCCTGAAATGTTCAGCCAATCCATAAATGGCGAGGTATGCAGCTTTCTTTTCACCACATTTAAAGCCTTTTGCTACTTCACTGTCTGGAAACATAACTTTAAAAAGGTCACTAACTGTCTCTGATGATTTGTATGACTGATGATCAGTAACCAATTTCATCGTCCATAAAAGTTTCGCTTTCACTACCGCATCACTCAGCTGGAAATTATTAGTGCATGTAGCTATAGGCCTCTGACCGCTCGATAAATTTACTGGCGATGTAGCATGTTTTGACGTAAAAAAAGATTCCATTTTCATGGATTGGTTTTCACAGTGTTCTATGTTTCTCCGATTTTTAATGCGATTTTAGGGCGCTTTCCCCCATGCTGGAGACGTCTATAGTTTTCTGACATAAAACACAAACTGCTTTTCTGCAGTCACCCTTCGCTGGCTTTACCCAGTTACGATCGGCAATGGCGTCCTCCCATGCCCGATTGTACACACACTTTGTTGTTTTGTTGTGACTCATTGCGAGAGCCGGCCTGGCTCAGCCGGTAGCGCGCTCGACTCTGGATCGTGAGTTCGAGTCCCGCCGGCGACAGGTTGGTTTCCTGTCTTTCGGATGAGACAGTAAAAGCTGGAGGTCCCGTGTCACAGTAGGTGTTGGCACGTTAAAGAACCCTACTGCTCAATGGCCGTAAGTGCCGAGCATAGGCCAAACTTTGAAGCCCTTCACCGGCATTTGGTGACGTCTCCATATGAGTGAAATATTCTCGAGTGGGACGTTAAACAACAATAAACAAACAAACAAAAGTGACTCATTGCGAAAAAATGTGCCAATATGGCGACTAAACGCACATGGATACATGTACAGAGCTGCCCGTATGTGACTTCCGAAAGAGCATTATCGCTTATGAAGAAAGACGGTAACACCCGAAAGCATACGGTGCAGACACAAATTTACACCCGGATCAGAAATTCTGGTTTCGTACACAATGCTATTTTTATCACCGCTTCGCTCGTAGACAATGCACATCGATTTTATGCAGAACTGTGATTAATTTTAAATAATTTTACACCGTCAATACTGTTCAAGCAATATATGATCAAATTCAAGCACATTTTTTTCATTTTCAAGCAGTTTTCAAGCGAATAGTAGGTTTTTATGAGATTCAAGCACTTTTCATTCACTGACCCAATTTTCAAGCACTTTTCATTTCTGTACGAACCATGCAAGGTGATTGAGAAGAACACCAGGTTGCAAAGCAAAAGTAGTTTTTGGTTTCAACAAAGGGAATTTCGCCTAACATTATCAACACACATGGTTCGAATCACACTAGGGTCATTTCGAATTAAGTGGGAGAGTTTGCCAGTTTTCTTGCGGAAGGTCGGTGGTCTTTACCCGGCTAACCGGGTTTCTCCTCCACCAATAAGAACTGGACGCCACCATGTGACTGAAAGATTGTTGAGTATGGCGTAAAACAACAAAAAACATTTGGTACATTTTGTTGGTTAAAACCAAATACAGATCCGGTGAAGACATTTCAGATCAAGAGCAGAGTGTTTACTTCCCGTATTGTAAAACATGGCATACATTTTGAAGCACAGGCATTTGCAAAATATTTCGAACAGATTCCGTGTGTAAGCTCATCTGTTGGTCTTGTTGTCAATCCAAAAATGTCATTTTTAGCAGCATCACCTGATAGACCAGTCAAGATAGACAATAAACTTCGCCTGGTTGAGATCAAATGTCCTTATTCACTTTTCCAGAGGAAGATTGCTATTCGACAACAAATGAAGGAAAGGTCATTTTATTTACAGATGGATAGCAACCAAGTGACAATGAAAAAGACACATAATTATTTCTATCAAATACAGGGACAACTACATATAACTGAAGTGGAGTCATGTGATCTTGTAGTATTTGTCCCACCAGATGATATTGTCATTGTCATTATAAAGAAAGACCAGGATTTCTTTGATCAGATGTTTGTTAAGTTGAAGAAGCTTTATTTTGAACATTTATTACTCAGTTTTGTTGACCTGTGTAGCTACTATGAGTGATAATCCTTATTTGCAATTACATGTAAATGAAATACACTTGAAAAATAGACACATGTAGGAATATTTATTCTTTACAGTATCAATAGTAATATTACATGTACATAGTTCTGTAGTATATATATATATTTATTAGTTGTAGTTGTAGACAATAATTTAGTATATGTAATGATGTCTATAATACAATCTAGGCGAATACATGAAATAAACATTCTATAAAATAAATGTAATGAAACAGATTAAAACATAAATCAGTTCAAAACTGAAGTGTACTATTTGTGACTCATGACTCAATCAACAGTTAAAATTAAATAGTGTATCATAAATGATATGTATATATATGTATGTCTGAATATTGATATTTTGTTCATACAAATGATTTCAAAAATTTAATATAACTTAAAGACCATTAGGATCAATACATTTCTTAAGCATTTTCTGAAAATTGAGCAGTTTGTCCAGGTTTTCTTCATGTTATTGAACTGTGTTACCAGTTATATAAAAGGACTATATTTTGAATACATTTTATAAAAAGTACTAAATTACTTTTCAAAATTTGTAGTTATCAGTACATGTGCATTGTAGTATATCCATATAGAATTTCTCGTCAATGACAGCCCTTGTAATTGTACACTATATGCATGTATTTATAAATCACAAAATATTTGTACATTGACCAACGCAAATGATTGATAAAATAAAACAAGCTATCATCACTTATTATTTACGCTGTACAACTTGTTATTGGTGATCAAATAAGGCCATCCATAAAAATTGCTGGTTTGCTGTAACATCATGACCTACCCACTCAAAACTCTGTTACTCATATTTTTGGCCATCCCAGATATTGTTTTTTTATAGGTCTTCTGATATTTTCCCATTGCTTACATTGTAAATGCATATACGGTTTACAGATATAAAAAAAAAATCCTACCTACTCACAGTAAAATATGTGATCAAATGTCATCAGAGATTTCATAGTTGATCATGAAATATATGTGCCTACATTGAATGACAACTCATTCAAATTAAAATGAAGAATAATTCATATTTAAGACAAGTATATAAAAGATGTGGATGAAAATTATATCAATAAGCTTAGTATACATGTACATGAATAAATCAGTTGATAATCTATACATATGTACATACATTTAGAGCAATTGTTAGAATAATAAAAGTGACAAGTGTTTATTTGGTCTTGAAAAAAATTTTCTCCAGCATGGGACAAATAGTCACTGGTACAATGCAACGTAACATTTCTAACTCTTTCACCTTGCGAACAGCTCGTTCAACATGGACTCTCACCACAGCTATATTACGAGATGAAGCAAGTTCTTTGTCACAGAATTGATCCTTTCCATTTAGAAATACTGGAATTAATAGTTTCGCACCATGCCGGTCTAAATCATCTTTCATATCAAAACCACGATCAACCATCACACCATCTCCTTCCTCAATTATATCTAAAAGACCACAGTGTCTTACAATCTTCTTGTCTGAACAGCGCCCAGCACACAATGATGATACAAAAGTTATTTGTCCATCTGGGGAAATCCCTAACAATCCCTTGGCAGTGTTATGGTGCTTATAACTCGAGAATGTCTCTCGTTGACAATCTGATGCAAAATGCCTTGCCTCTACATGAAGGTCTTGAACATATTCTGAAGAAAGAATTGCAAAGAGAGATTCTAAATTCTACCTTATCATTATTATGATGTAAACAAGTTTGTTTGTAATTGTATTGTTTTAGTTAATTCTTCACTTTTTTAAAAGGGCTTGTTTCATTTTTAACTATCCGTGTTAATCCGCATTTGTGAACGATGTTCATATAAACAAAAATAATGACTTAAAATATATCTGATGAGAAACATATCTTGTTTTAATTTCAATTACTTACCGTAAGTACAAGGTACTTTGATGTCTCTCACAGCAGGGCCACCTTTCTTGTACTTATGGAACACAATGTTGTACATCAGTACCCTTGCAGCTTTGACAGACTGCTAGCGGTTACTGTTTTTGTTGTAGTGAAGTGCCGCTAAAGTGATCCTGAAAGACAATTACAATATATATTAAAACAAACCTCATTCTAAGTGGAGTAAGGTCTCTTTATTATTAAAATGTTACAAAGTGAATCTGAATGAATATTACCTCTAATTTCTAAACATAAAGATTGTCTAACCTTGCATTTAGTTTATGTATATCTGACAGTTAATATGTACATATATTTTACCCTGAAACTGACATTTGACCTCAATCAGCTGATGTATGTCAAATTGATATATATGTTAGCTAAGTTATACCAATTTAAAAGAAGTTAGTTAGAACTAAATGGAAATTGACCCATATCAAAAAAATATTTCCAAAAACAATGCTTTTCAGTGTGTGTGTAATATATATATATAATGTAAAGCCATGATGCACCTTGCAATCTTGCCTTGATAATAAAATGCCACCAACTTTAAGGCATACTGATTGATTACTAGTAGTGAGAGGAATCCCTTTAGTTCACTTGTTTGGTAACCTGGTGAAAGTTTCTAAACATCACTCTTCATCTGTCTTGAGGCTACAATGTCTCCCAACCTTAGTGTGTTAAAGAAAGAAATTAAATATTAGCAGTCATAAAAAAATCTAGAAATGAAAAATGAAGTAAGTCAAATATTAGTGTATTTATTTTACTAGGATTTAAAGCTGCCCAATGGCCCTATCAGCATGTATATTCTGAGATCACTTACTTTCGAGGTTCAAGATATGTTTGTGAAACACTTATGCCCAAATGGAGCAGCACAACAACAATGCCGTTGATAGAAAATTAGCTGAACCTCCAATATCAACAATTTTGTTATGCACAGAGGTTTGTGTAAAACATCACAGCCATATCACATAAAGTTTGTAAAACATGAATGGAAAGACCAAAAACTATATGCCTCTGAAATCCATCCACTCCCCCAATGAATCTCTTGTCATTTCCCCAAATGTCACATGAAAACAAAATCATATCTACACTTTAAGTTATTCTAACCTAACATTAATAAGTCTAATAAATACATGATACCGGTATATGGATTACCTTGTTCAAGCCATTTCTTGTGGAGTTTCCTCCATGTTCATATTTAGTAAACGGGTCTCAATGACCACTATGCACATTCTGAATATGATTGTAGAGAGATTCCCACTTCTGAAGCCGCTGTACAATAGAAATAGTTGTGAATTGACTTGATCCAAGGCACCAAATCTTCACAGTCTTTCTGATTGGCCAGTGCTGTTAATTTTTTCTTCAATCCTAGAAATTAAATTGAAAAGGAAATAATAATATGTTTCATGATGTTTGTGCTAGATGAGATTACTGTGAATGCAAGTCATGTTGCTGCACTCTTCAGTCTTCACTAGTAATAGAAAAGATGAGGTTACTTTTACCAGACTTCATATTGGTCATAGTAACCTTACACATAGATATTTACTATTTAAGGAAGAACCACCGGAATGTATACTAATTTGTCTTTATTGCGTTTAGTTAACCCCACTATCACAGGAGCATCTAGTGGCGAAAAGACCATGTCTACAGGTGGATTTTGATCATTTACATGCACAAAGCAAAAATCTGCATGTTGACAATTCTGCCAACGAGCCGTATTAATATTTTTATTAATTTACAAACATAACTGTCTTTTACTTTTTTTCCAAAGGTTTTATAAGAAATATTTTGCCACTGTTTTTATATAGAAAAGAAATTATTTATTTTGCATCGCCATGATATAACTGAAATATCGTTGAAAGTGGCGTTAAACAATAACAAACAAACCAGAATTTACCGCACAAATGTGAGGTAGGAATGGCAAACATTAAACACTTATCTAAGACTTCCTTTTCCTTGGAAGGAAGGTAACTTGGCAAAGTATTTCTTTTCCTAACCAATACTTTTGTGTAACTTGGCAAAGTCTTACTTTTCTATGGCTAACCAATATATTTGTGAGCTATTTAGAGATTGATTCAATTGTAATACATATATCATAAACAAGATGGGTTTATAATATGAATACTCATGTATAGCAAAAAAAAGGAGGTTTGAATTATTTTGGAGGAAAATTACTTTCGAGTCTATGGCCAAAGATCTAAACTTTAACCATTGTAAAAACCATTTGTTGAAACTTTTCAGTATTTATGATATGGAATTACCCTATGGAAGACAAAATTCCACTTAATCGTTTTCAATTTTAATAAATAATTCCCCTAAATCTGTGATTTTTAATTTTTTTTTAACCGTTTGTGACCCAAAATAACCTTGTGAAACCATTTTAAAGGTTTTTTTTAGATATTGAATGTAAAACCATTTGTTGAAACTTTTCAGTATTTATCATGTACATATAAGCCATATCGTTGTCATTTGATGAAAATTTTATAAATAAAAATGGATAATTTTAATGACAAAATAATTACCCAAAATCTGTGATATTTTCAATCATTTTCCACCTGCTTTTTTACATGGGCCCAAAATGGACACCCAGTGTAAAAAGCCCATTTTTTGGTCATTAACTTGCCATTAATAAATTTTAAAAAAATATGGAATGAAGGGTTTTGATAAATACATGTGTGATATTTTCCTTTGGTGCATACTTGAGTTTGAATGAAGTATAAATGCAACGAACAGATTGCATATTTTTTTTCAAAAAATAATTTCCAGAAATGTGACCCTGTTTTGTCAAATTTTCATTGTTTTAGCCTGGGAAAATGGTGGTGGCATTTAAGAGTTTTCATTTTAAAACTGTACATCAAGTTTCAAAATCTGGTTGAGTCACTCTGCATTTTAAAAGAACTTTAAATTTTCAAAATATGGAATGAACTTTGATAAATACATGTGTGTCACTTGACTGAATGTATATCCAAACAGATAATTTTTAAAAATAATTTCCAGAAATGTGCTTTTTGTCAAATTTTCATGTTTTAGCCTCAAAATGATGGCATTAAATAGTTTTCTTTAAAACTGTACATCAAGTTTCAAAATCTGGTTGAGCACTCTGCATTATAAAAGTAAAATCATTTGATTCTGACACAGGGCCAATTTTCACCCTTCATGGTCCTACTCCTTTAGCCATCTTTTGAATATGATTTTCACAATATGACAATGTTGAAGTTTACAAAGGTTATCCTTATATATGTTCAGTGGATAGTTCTCCCAAGCAATTAAAATGATTAGAAAAACATAATTCATGCTCAAAATTATGATAATTGTTCACTGAACAGTTCTCATAATTCAATGAATGAAAAAAAAAAATTATGTAAATGAAATGGTGAACTGTAATCAGCTGACCTCTGGTGTAACTCCCCCAAGTGGAAATTATTCTGTAATTACTACAATATTTTTATAAATAAACTAATTTTAAATAATGAAAAGAAACAATTAAAAAAAATATGTTGTACAGGTACTTTGCATTATCATTTAAACTACTGATTTTTACCCGACACACTTGGGATATAAACATGAACGTCTTTCTTACAGAGACAGAGAGCAACAGATTACAGACAGAGATTAGTGTTGGTCTTGGGGTGTAACTAGAGTTGTGTATGATAGCTGAAATGTGATATGATAGGATACTGCAATTTTTTTTGACACTGTAAATGCTAGTAACTAATCCAGTGCCCCAAACCATTTTCCTTATTTCATGATTTTTATGCACAAAATTGCAGTATGAGAGAGAGAGTGACATTGTTGATACTGACCATTGAGATTTGTGGTCATGCATTAACACACCAGCCAGCAGGAAGTCCTTATTTATTGGAAGCATGCAATTTTAATTAGCTGCTTGTATATTACAGTATTGTGGTATGATAAGATACCAATAGTTTTCCTTATTTCAGTATTTATGTACAAAATTTATATATACACACACACACACCCATATACATACATGCAGAGAGAGAGGATATTTGACAAGGAAAATTATGTGTGTGTGTGTGTGAGAGAGAGAGAGAGAGGTGGGTTCAAGATTAATTACTCAAAGGTGATAAAAAAAAAAGTAATTTATCATGCATATTTCAATGTTTCATTACACAGAGAATATCTGGGAAGTAAATAATCTATCTAAACATCTAACTGTTATCAAATTTGATTATATATTTCAGTATGATAGGATACTGCAAAATCTTTGGATACTGTAAATGTAATTTCTATACAAAAGTGATAAAAACTACAATGGGCAAACGAATAATTCCCTGTTGATTTATCAAATTAAATCGTGCACATGCTTTTTTCATTTAAGTTGCTCTTGGGGTGTAACTAGAGTTTTGTATGAAAGCTGAAATGTAACATTGTTGAAACTGACCACTGAGAGCTATGTGGTCATGCTTTAACACACCAGCCAGCAGGAAGTCCTTGTTTATTGGAACCATGCAATTTTAACTGCTTGTATATTACAGTATTGTGGTATGATAGAATACCCATACAATGTCCTTTATC
>BROG01002077.1:0-16876 GCA_030159075.1 Atrina japonica | reverse complement strand
TACGATATCCGACTTTACCCCGGATAAATAGTTTGGACCGATCAATTTCACAATTACTTGTTTATTTATAGTTTATTCCGAACATACATCTTGTCCCTAGTCACATTTATTGGGAACTCTTGTTGCAATGACTATTGTAATAACGTTCGCTATTGTAAAATGATTACCATAGTGTTTGCAATGCCCAGGGATTTCAACCACATCTGTTATTAATTATAGTGCACAAATGAACAGACATGTGGAGAAAAAATAAGAAAAATAGAGTTTATTTTGAGGATTTTATTGAATCTGTACAATGTAGCAGCTATATACGACGTCAAATACAGTAAATACGTAATGAAAATATCACCCAATCAACAAAAGAAATAAAGCCATAGTGAGTAGGTGATCTTTATATGCAGGTTCAGTTAAGCTGAAACGTTATACAAATGGATTAAAACACTGACCTATATAGAAAAGGAATTATTATATACTGATAATCATTAGAGAAATGGAATAGCTATAAACTGTGCTATATTCAACTCCGGCCACGACAAAGTCCGGACTTTTAGCTACCATCTGTAGTGGTGCTGCAAAAGTGTTTTTTGTGATTGATGATGAGATTTATGACCAATAATGCATATACTAAAATTTAGGTTTTACCTGTTGATACCTGCAAAGATATTGATTTTGAAAGGTAAAGATCCCTAGGGATTTTCGGTGGGATTTCCACTCCCACCAGAATCCCACTAAAATACCAATGGGAAACAATCCTACGGACAAATTTCCTATTTGTAAATTAATTTGAGAAAAAAATCCATTTAGGAAATCAGTGGGACCGATTTTACCATAGACTATCTTCTCCCGTGCTTTTTATTTGTGGGATTATACTTATCATTAGTAATAGAATGGTGGGGGGATTATCAATATACATAACTAATTAGAAATGTAAAACAAATAGATCAAATGTATCTGATCACTTCATATATATATATATATATATATATATATATATATATATATATATATATATATATATATATATATATATATATATATATATATATATATATATATATATATATATATGTATATGTATATTATTGATATCTATATCTATTGACAGGAATCGGATTACTGTACATTTACATGTCATATATATGGATCAACGACTTACCACACACCCAATGTTAAACAATCATTAGTAAACAACATACATAATTTAAAAAAAAAACAGTTTTAACCTACATAATTTTTGCGCATCGAGGGACAGCTTATATGGATACCGAAAACAGGAACAAAAAACCTAGAACATAATATAGGAAATCCTCACCGAACTATTACTCCGGATCCAAATGACAGAGATTAAGTGGAAACACAAGAACCCCCCCCCCCCAAAAAAAATAAAAAATAAAAAATAAGGGGAGTTTTTTGAATGAAATATAGGCCTGATCAATTATCCCTATAAACCAACGGAAATTGTGATATTAGCAAAACCAAATTTGTGTTTAGAAATTAAATCTAAATCCATAATGATAATTTTTCAATAGTCTTCTCGAACTGTCAATAAATCAAGTTATATTTACACATGCAAAATATGTCACTGCATTAATCCTTCTTTTCTAATATCATAATCATGTCTGGTAGGACTAACGCACATTTAGTAGCGAGTATTTATGTTCACGCCTGAGTGACTGAGAGTGGTACTTTCGTAAATCTCAAAACGGGCTACAGCTGATTACAAAAGTACGCTTCCTTAGGATGTTGCTTTTCATGGCGTTTTCTTATCTGTCCTATTCTATTCTCACTTATCACTCATCACCAAACTTTTTACCAAATTTGACCCGTTCATCGAACTAAAAAGGTTTCCATGGAACATTTGCGACGGGTGAGGCATGCCAGCAGAAGACGCTGACTCCTTCTGCACACCTGGTCTTATCCCGTTTGGGATTCGTAATTGTTCTTCATGTTGAGACCATTTGGACATCTAATCCGTCGTGTTATAATGGTCTTGAGTTTTGATTATCGATTGGTACTTCTGCAATTTTACTTATCCAACTTTCGTAATTAGATACAGATAAACTGTTTTAAAGTACATTGTTAGTATAAGTTGTTAGTGTAGTAAGATATAGATAATTTGTTCCAAATAACGGTATATTTATGTTTTGTGTTTGCATGTTTTATCTGTATTTACAATTTCAGTGAGAATAAACAGTGTAACATAGAAGAAATGTAATTGTATAATTCAGATGTGAATGTGTAAAATTCATCAGATAAAAGAAATGTGGTTCTTAATCCAATAAAGATGTTGAGAAAGAGAGTATATAATATATAATGCATATACCGGTAAATAACTTCAGATATAGGACCGTATTTCTTTTTTTTACGTTTTTAAAAGAGAATTACCTGATACAGCAAGAAATGATTGAAAAAAATATTAGTGTATTCAGTAACAGAGAGAGAGAGAGAGAGAAACCGAGAGAGAGAGAGAGAGAGAGAGAGAGAGAGAGAGAGAGAGAGAGAGAGAGAGAGAGAGAGAGAGAGAGAGAGAGAGAGAGTGAGTGAGTGTGTGTATTCCATCAAACCTTTATCTATTTTACTCGTGTTCTTATGGACTTGAGCTTCGATTATTTATTGTTACTTCTTCATTTTTATTTTTGTACAGGTGAGGTGCCAATGCTATAAATAATAAATCTGCTTATAACAGTTTCCTCACCACCCAGATAATAGTGATACACCTTATATAAATACTTATAACTAAAATAAACCAAGAATCAAACCAGGTTTGTACAAGTATACAAGTGTACTTATGTCTTTTAATGTCAAGTAAATACAAGTAAATTTACTATTTTTCTTCAAAACACTTACTGAATTATCAGTGTCATACAAAACATGTTGATGTGTGTAAGCTGTAATTTTTATAAATGTGAGATAATTTTAATATAGCCATTTTCTATATCTGGATACTTTTTATATTGAAATAGTTTGTATGTGGGTTCTTTTTATATGTGGCATAGGCCTTACCTGTGTGAAAGCACTGTCATCACTGTCATCTGGCATTTTCATTAATCAAATTCCATATACATTTTAAACAAGGGGTTAATAATAGAACGCAGATTAAAAACCAAAACATGTTAATTTTAGAAAAGTAATTGAAAACATACATAAGATATGCAGAATAAATTAATACAAAATATGAAAAAAGTACCGGCTTTGCTATTGTTAATATATATCAATATTACAAACCAGGATGGACTGAAATTCATGGTTAAATTTCAAGAACTAAACTCTGCTGAAAAAAAAAAAAAAAAAAAAAAAAAAAAAAAAATAACATAAAATACAAACACAATTGATTTGAGGGATTTAGAGTTTACAAGTTCCAATGAGAGAGAGAGAGAGAGAGAGAGAGAGAGAGAGAGAGAGAGAGAGAGAGAGAGAGAGAGAGAGAGAGAGAGAGAGAGAGAGAGAGAGAGAGAGAGAGAGAGAGAGAGAGAGAGAGAGAGAGACAGAGAGAGAGACAGACAGACAGACAGAGAGAGACAGACAGACAGAGAGAGAGACAGACAGAGAGAGATTGGAAATAAGAGAGTAGCTGTTCTTATCAACCCTTAATGTAAATGTTTTGACGACGCGTAAAACTATAACTCAATTTGATGTCATCCTTATATACATTTATCATTCCTTTTACTTTGATAATTTATATATAAAATAATATAGAATGACTCTTCTGAATTGTCAAAGCATAGGCCTTCCTATCTTGGTAAGTGTGGCTTACCTCCTAGGTTGTCATTTCATTTAGAACACTGAGGGAAATACTTTCTTTTTAATCCCTAATTACCAGTGTGATACATGTTAAATGCTACCATTCTAGTTATAGAGCTATCGACTCAAAAGTTTAAGGTCCCAAGTTTGAATCACAGACCCAGTCATACATGTGCCAAAGACTTAAAACGTGGTAGTAACTGTTCTTTTAAGCGCTTGACATGCAAAGTGAAAGTCACATTTCTTTCAGATGAGACTTAAAATTCATATTGAGGAATGTGTGGCATGTAAAATGTCACACTCATTTGATCCCAGTCCATAGCCAGGCCAAAATTTGTAGCACATCTCCATAAAAATGAAAAAAAATGTGGTGGGATGTAAAACAACAATCAAACAAATACAACTTCATTGCTTCCATTTTACTAAAAAGTTCAATAATCAGATTTAACTTGAGCAATGTCCCAAGTCGCTTTGAATGTATGAATGTAAGGTCCCTATATAACAAGAAGTGTGTGTAATTAAGAGACAACCATTTTATACTGAAGGGGAAGGGGCTGCCATATTTGAAATACAAATGCTGGTATTAAAAATATTCAAAATAAATACTTTGTTCTCAATAGGAAGAGAATAAATAATCTGACCATAACTGGTGCCAAAGTTGTAGTGAAAATTAATTAATGTTTCAACGTTTTCAAATCGCTTTGCTCGCCATATTCCATACTTCATTTTTTAGATCGATTTTTTTTTTTTGGTTACCAGTGTTATATATGATGTGTATCCCCCATTTAATAGTTATCCGGATACAAAAATTGGCCATATAATAAGTATCCCCCATATAATAAGTATCCAGCACATATTAAGAATCCCCTTATGACACTCAGTACAGGGCACACATACTGAAATGAAGATTTTTAGTTACCGCCACCATAAAATAGTCACTATTAATGGTTGGATTAATACATGTTTATATGTAGGGGTTTTGTGGGTTGTATAACAGAAGTATTGAGAAGGGGCAGTTGATGTGTTACATGTATATGGTAAGGTATTAATTGGCTATTATAACCTTGAGATATAACACCAGTTTCCTTTTTATGTCACACATTATTTAAAATATTGAAACTAACGGTGTTTTGGTACATGTAACAGTGTATTATTGGATGTTGAATTAATCAAAACTAGGACGGACAGGATGTTTGGTTAGCCATGCAGAAAAGTGTTGATTAGGAATTAATAGATAATCTATGGTTATACACACCATAATATACATCTACAGGTAAATTGCAATTCTTTCAATGTAGGCCTACGAATAACCACATGTACAGTTAAATAATAGCCATCTGTACATGTAACTAATAATGAGCGAAACATGTTAAATTATTGTTAAATTATTGTTAAAAATGAAAACAAAAATTGTCTTACTGCAAATTTCATAACAAAAAGGAAAAGTCATAGGATAGTCAATTAGAAAAACTATAAGTAAATGAACAACAAATATATTGACTTAAATAAAATAATATATTGAGTATTAATATATTTTAATGAAATATGTATTTTTTAAGATAAGTATCAACACATACTAAAATTCCTTTCTATCCACACTTTGTTTAACAAAATATGATTGTTCACAATGTGTTACATACGATTTGTATATGTTTTGAATTATTTTGTAATTACCCCAGTGTTTTATTTATTTTTATTTTTGGGGGGTTATGTGTTGGTCTTGGAGTGTCTGTCTGTCTATCCGTCTTCAACTCTGTCTTCTTAGGGAAAGCAAACAAGTCATATTTTTTCAGGCATTGTTATGTAGCATTCACTATTAGATATAAAACTGTGAATTAAAAATGTAAATCGACCTATCTGTGACCACCAAGGGACAGGGCGGGCCATGGGGGACCAAATAAATTGTTCACACATGGTTATTTAGTATCTAAAGAAGAAGAAATTAAATTGCGAATATATTCCAAGTAATAAGTATGTAAATTGACCCATTTGATCCGAGGGTGATAATGTGGGGAGAGGGGTCAAATATTACATCGAAAACCAGTATATAAATTGAAGTATTTTTTCTGGCTTGGTTATGAAGGCCTGCAATGGTCAGAAAAGCATACACCCTAAACAAACATACGGCAGTGTCACAAGGATATTGCAGTATTATTTAGCAGCAACCACTTTTACTGCCATTTTTGTTGTTGTTGAGGAATAAGATAAATGTTCACATCTAGCAAATTCCCTTCAGGAAAATAAAATGTTCTCCTTATACACTAGAATAGTCATATAAAATGAACCACCTCTCATTGACAAAGAAAAAATGCTGTATAGCCATCTCTTATGACATACATAGATGGGGGATACACATTATATGACCATATAATAAGTAATTCCGGATACCAAAACGTGCCATATAAAATGTACCCCCTTCTCATTTACAAAGACGACATGCTCTATATAGACATCTCTTATGACATGTAGACGGAGAATACATATTATAAGACCATGTGAGTACGGATTCCAACATTTGTCATATTATATGTATCCCCCTCTCATTTTCAAAGACGAGATATTCCATAGAACCATCTCTAGTGACACGTGTATGTAGATGGTAGTTACATATTATATGACCATATAGAAAGTATCCAGATACCAAAATTTGTCATATAATACCGTATAATTGAAAATCTTAGTGAGACAAAAATTCAGCGTTTTGTCCTAAAAATATGACATACAATTTTAGCCAGATGTATTAAATTTTAGCTATGTTATGTTTTACAGACAATCAGGAATGACTTGTTAGCGATTTTTGGCTCAGTCGGTAGCGCGCTCGACTCTGAATCGTGAGGTCGTGAGTTCGAGTCCCGCCGGCGGCAGGTTGGCTTCCTGTCTTTCGGATGAGACAGTAAAAACTGGAGGCCCCGTGTCACAGTAGGTGTCGGCAAATTAAAAAACCCTCACTGCTCAATGGCTGTAAGTGCCGAGCATAGGCCAAAATGTGAAGCCCTTCACCGGCATTTGGTGACGTCTCCATATGAGTGAAATATTCTTGAGTGGGACGTTAAACAACAATAAACAAACAAACACACTGTTGCTAGGGGGCTACAGATAAACTGTTACTTACGGTTTTCAGGCCAACATCTTCTTGTCGACATCTAGCTAGAATATATTTTCGATCGTATGTAAAAAAGGAAGAGGGTCATTGACAGGGACATGGGCGCTTAATGTGTCCAATACGGTATACTAAAATCAAACACTTTCAATCACAAATACATATATACATACATGTAAATTGCTATGGGTAAAATAGGATAACAACTGGATACTGCTCATGGACTAATGATCAGATGACTTTCAAATTGTGTTATTAATCAGGGATTAGCTTACCTCCAAAATTCTTAGTCCAGAAAGAAAAGCTTAATGTGATACATTTGTTTTAAAATACGTTATTTTCTATTTTGAAATTCCAATAGGGAATTTATGCATATTTTAAGGGCAAAAAGGTCATTTTTGCTTAGTGAAGGGTCTTGTGACCAGACCTAAAATAGGCCTAGGTAAATCACTCAGGTGTAATACCTACAACACAACGTTTATATATGAATCACTACAGGGTAATTCAGTAACAGAGGGTACAAATTGTATACAAATGTCGAAAACCCTAAAATTTATTGACTTTTTGTAAACCATGATATATGGGAAAGTTGTTATGAATTATACCAGAATCGTTTTGACAAAGGTTCAGGTCACAGACACCTAAATAAACAGAAAGTCAAATAATGTTTTGTCCAATTTTAGGATAGTTGCATTTCCTATAGGAACACAGGCCATTTTACATGATCGTGATGTTTGGGAGTTCATGTTATTAGAGTGCATAAATAGAGCCTCGTGTTAAATATGTATTCTCCTGCCTCACTTGATTTTATAAACATGTTATTCAAAAACAATTGTCAACTATCCTCTACTTATTACATTTTCCAGTTAAGTTTCGTTGGGCTCTAGATTTACCCGCTGTTCTGTACAAGTAGGCTCCTCTACATGTGAAATGTAAACAAATCACGTCTTGGCACAGGAGCTCGGAATTTTTTAGAGCGTAATATGCTCAATGAAAACTTGACCATGGAGGAAAATACTACGCTCTAAAAATATTTCCACGGTACAGTGGTTTTGATTGAAATGCATCACTTGATACCTTTAAGAGCATACCAAAATTATCGATAGACTTTGCAGCAAACTCACTTCGAAGTTTGCCCAATTCGGTGTTCGTTTTCTGTACTGTATCTCCAGTGTCACTGATTTTTTAAAAAAATTCTTGAACTGACCTAGACAGTGGATACATTAAACATTTCAACTGCCTTTCGACCACTTAAACAACTCCATCAAAACATATCATCGCTTGCTTTTTAGTCAAGACAAAACAAATCTGTGCGAAACCATTTCGTTTACCTTCGATACACCGTTATAAATCGCTCCCACGGAAATCTTCTTGATACGTCATATCTACAGTATGCGTTCAAAAGTTTTTACCACGGCATCACCGTTTATTGGCATTTGTTAGCAAATGTAACCAGTTTATAAACAAACAATGGATTTAAAATTACCATTACATTATGGATAGGATTAATTGATGAGAGGCCTTGCACTGCATTTTGATTAGCTTCATGAAAAATTGCATATTTTTCATGAAGCTAATCAAAATACAGTAAACTCAATGAGAAATAACAGTGACAAATAAAGCTCATATTTAATTGATCAATTTAATAAAACATGTAATAAGTCATTTTAAATGTATTTTATTTCTTGGACTTACATTTTACATGGTTAAACAGAACATTTTACATGCATTTTACAATACAAGGGAGCGTGTTTGTTGTTATAAGTTTATATGATTATATATAACATTTACATCATTTATTTCACTACTTGTGGATACATTTTATATGGAATGTTATCTGTATTAAATTTGGCGGTTGTACTTAATATGTGTGCACAGGACTGTTAACATGCATTTGATTTTACCGGAGGTGTGGCACACGACAGTTTACATGTATTTAATTTCTAGGAGTAGAGTTCATATGACTGTTTAGATAATTGTATGTGTTTGTGTACTAGGAGGGGATAGTCATTTTATATATGGGTCCACACGTTATTTTAAACGTTTTTCAATGTGGCAGGATGCATTTGTGTGTTAATAAACACATGTTTTGGCTCAAGACCCTTTCCTCCATATTTTCCCCTATTTTTTCACTCCTCAAAATATCCCGAAAAAAGGGGGGAGGTTGGTATTCTGGCTCAGGGCCCTTTTCTTCCACTCCCCATCCCTCCGGGAGGAAAAATCACCTAAAGGATCAGGACCCTTTCTCTCTCCTCCCTCTCCTCCCCAGGTCATCACAGGCCCGCCCACCACGTTTGTTAGGCCCCCTTCGGGCCCACAGACCACCAAAGCCCTCAACCCCCCCTCTCCCTCATCATGATTCACCGACAACTATTCACCACGCTTCGCCGACCACCACCACCGTCCACCACTCATCACGCGTCACCGACCGCCGCCGGAAACCGCTCGCCGACCGTCATACCACTCACCCGCTGGGGGCCCCTCGGCGGAACCCGACTTTTATGATAATCCCCGTGTTGCGTGGAAAAATGTAAATGATTTAAGGAAAAACATAGATAATAAAAAAATACGATGTCGGCTTTAGCGGCAATGTCGGCTTTGTGGGCAATGAAGCTCTTGTATAGAACGGGTGGTCGATGAAAAAGGTCTAAGAGACCGTTAACAAATACGTCCGCGGAAAGATGACGGACAAAGAGATTCGGGACGAGCTTGACCGGTCGGTGAGGCCTAAATTCGATCGAGTGATGGACCAACTGAAAAAAAGTCGCTGAAAAAGAAAGGAAGGAAAAGAAAGAACGAGAGGAGGAAGCATATCGAGACTCGGTGAGATCCCATTTCGATCGAGTGATGGACCAACTAAAAAAAAAATTCACGGAAGAAGAAAGGAAGGAAAAGAAAGAACGAGAGGAGGAGGCATATTGAGACTCGGTGAGACCCCATTTCGATCGAGTGATGGACCAACTGAAAAAAAAGGCGTGGAAGAAGAAAGGAATGAAAATAAGGAACGAGAGGATGAAACATATCGAGACTCGGTGATCATCATTTCGATCGAGTTATGGACCAACTGAAAAAGTCGTGGAAGAAGAAAGGAAGTAAATAAACAGCGAGGGGACAAGGCATATCGAGAGTCGCCGACTCGACAGAAATTCAATCGAGTGACGGACGACTTTAAAGCGGGGTACGCCACGAGTTTTCTCGACTCTGGGCAGTTCTCGAAGTTTTATCGGTCGGTGCGGAGAGACGTTCGCGTCATGAGAAATTTCATCGTTGAAGTGGTCACAGACGAGTTCGAGAGAGTGGGTTCCGTGAAATTTCAGATCGCGGCCACCGTAATCCCACCCCCACCCCCCCCCCCCCCCCCCCCCCCCCCCCCCCCCCCCCCCCCCCCCCCCCCCCCCCCCTTACGAGCGGAGAGGCGACCCCTCGCCGTTCACGTTCTTCAGCAAACAACGTGTGGTGTTATCGGCGGACGACCCCGAAGAAAAAGTCCGGGAGATGGAACCCGCGATGATCGACGACATCGAAAAAGTCAATCTGGCCGGATCAGACTTTATGATCGATCGTTGTATTTGAATTTCGCCATTTACGAGCCGCTCGCCGTCGGTTCGTACATCTAGTTACCGCCCGACCTGAAAAAGAAAAAGGCCATCGTCAACGTCATGAACGAGGACGATGTCAAATGCGTGGTCTATTCAATTCTCTGCTCGTTATTCTACGAAGAGATTGGGGATAATCATACGCGAGTCACCAAATACGCCGCCTATATGAAAGAGCTCGATTTGACCGGCATCTACTTCCTCACGCCGGTTTCCAAAATTAAGAGAATCGAGAACTGTCTATCCATCAACGTGTATGGGTGGGAAAAAAGAGGAGCCCGTCATCTACTACCTATCGAATAATCCCGAATTTGAGGTCGACTTGTTGATTATAATGAAAGGTAACAGATGGCATTACTGCTGCATCAGAAAACTGTCGTCATTGGTTCGCGGCGGGAAGAACAAGACATTTCTCTGCCGACGATATCTCCACCCATTTTCCAGCGAGGCTCGACTGTCAGTCCACAAACCCGATTTTCTGGGGTTGAACGACGCTTGTGTGATCCCCGGGATACCGACGGCCGGCGTGTGTAAATTTAGGAACTTTAGCAAGAAGATGCGCGTGCCCGTGGTCATATACGCATATTTCGAAGCGATATATCAAGTCTCACCGCAAACAGGTCGGCCAACGAACCGCTCTGACGTCGATCCACGAAGTCTGTAGCTTCGGCAATCAGGTCGTGTGGGAAAACGGAACGGAGGATCCCGTCCTCTACATAGGCCCAGACGCCGCACTCGAGTTTCTGCGAGCTCTCCAAAATGAAGAGAAAAGGATAAACGAAGTGTTCGATTATAAGGCTCGGTTCGTGTGGGGGCCGGAGGAGAGAAAGTGTCACGCGGAGGCGACGGAATGTTAGATTTGCAAATGAAAATTAGTTGACGAAAATCGGGAACTCGCCGAACTGCGGCGTCGAAAGACAGAGATTATTACCACAAAAAACTGTATGGTCGACGGGAAGACAGCAGAAGGCGAATTAAATCGCATCGAGAAACAGATCCGCGAGAAAGAAAAAGCGAGAAAGGTAATGGATCATTGTCACGTAATAGGAAAATATCACGGAGCGGCACTTTCGAGGTGTAATTTTAAAGTTCCGCATACAGAAGGACAAGACGCCGATCCCCGTAATCTTTCACAATTTGAAGGGAAACGATGACCATCCCATTTTACGAGCGATGGGGAAAATACCGGGTAAGGTGACCTGTATCCCTCTCAACGGTGAAAAAGTCATTTCATTCACTCTCGGGCAACTCCGGTTCATAGATTCTTTTCAGTCCATACCTCGTAAGCATCGCCGACGATTTCCCCGTCACCGGCCGAGTGTTCGGGGGAAACTCCGGGCTGATCAAGTGGAAGGGAATCTATCCCTACAAAAAAGTGGATTCTTTCGAGCGATTTGACGAGACCGGCCTTCCGCCCAAAGAAGCGTTTTACAGCACCCTCGCTGAGGAGCACGTCGGCGACGCGGATTACGAGTACGCGAAAAGAGGTGTGGAACGAAGTTGATTGTAAGACGCTCGGAGACCATCACGACCTGTATATTAAATCGGACGTCGTTCCTTTCGCCAACGTTTTTGAGCGATTTCCAGGCATCAGCATGGAGCACTACAGGTTGGATCCCGCGTGGTATTACAGGGCCCCCGACCTCGCGTGGGACTCCCTTTTAAAAATGACCAAAATCGAATTGGAGCTTTTGACGGACTTAGACCAGCACCTTTTCATCGAGAGGCGGTATCACGATGGTGTCGAAACGGCATTCGCGGGCCAATAATCCCTATCTGAAAGACTATGATCCTTCCCTTCCCGACAAATATGTGATGTATTGGGACGCCAATGCGTTATATTCCGAAGCCATGTCTCATCCCCTGTCTTACGCAACTTTTGAATGGGTGGACGCTAACGACGTGGATCCCGTCAATCTGCCGGAGATGATGAACAATTCGCCGTTCGGGAAGAGCTGCGAGAACATCCGCCGGCGAAAGAATCTCCAGATTCTCAAGACCGGCGATGAATTTGACGCTGAAGAGGTCTGAAAAAGGTCTGAAAAATCAATGCCCTCCTGCGAGCGCGTGAACATCATAGACGACGACGTGGCCATAGTTTACAATCGGAAACAGAAGGTCCGTCTCGATGAGCCGATTTACGTAGACGCAGCCATCCTCGATCTATCCAAGCATGTATAACCGGTACTACAATTTCCTCAAGAAAACGTAGGGGGACAAGTGTAAGCTCCTTTACACGGACACGGACAGTCTACTTTGCGAGATCGAGACGGCGGACGTCTATCACGACATGGTGGAACACGAGGAAGAGTTCGATTTCAGCGATTTCTCCGACGACCATCCGTGCCTCACTCAGATCCCGAAGGAGGAGTTGCACGCCTTTAAAATCGCAACATGAAGGTGCAGAGCATTTTCAAGTGCGAGTGTCATAATCGCGTTCGTCGGCCTAAAGCCATGGACGATTCGAAGGTCCTCAAAAAGGTGAAGGAAGTCAAGTCGAGCGTTGTCAAGAAACGCATCGATTTCGCGGGCTGTTCGTGCAGGACGTGTTGTTCTGCGGCAACATCATGGATCGGTCGATGATTTTGTTGCGTTCGATCAGACAGGTCATTTACGGTCTGCTCGTCGAGAAGGTCGGTCGCTCTCTCGCCCCTCGACATGAAGAAGTATTTTAGAGAGGATAAGGTTTCGACATACGCATATGGCCATTATGCGTTATCCTAAGGCACACACCTTTAACCTCGCTCAACCGACCACCAACTACTCTTCCCGCACAAAATTTAGCTGCGGCGCGGGCGGATGGAGGTAGTAAACGTCGATGTTCTGCATGCTAAAGCGTCGAGCTATTTGATGCTTGTCGACGATCCATATCGTGTCGGTGGCTCTTTTCTTCTGGTCCTTTTCCTTTTCCAATTCGCCGGGCTCGTAGAGATATCGGACTTTGATCATGAGCGGTAACACGGGAAACTCGCGGGTTTTTCTTCGATCTCCTCGGGCTCGCTCGTCTCCTAGTTGATCGCCTTCACGACCTCCGGCAATCGTTCCACCCATTCTTTGTTTCGAAGAGCATCCTCTTTTCTCGTGTGGCAGGACTTCATGTCTCGATCGTATTGATAGGAATACAGCCTCTCCGCTAAGACACCGTTAAACCGCTCGACGATGGCTTGATCGCGTTTAACACCGACGTGCCCTCTCCTAATACGCGTATTATGGTTGACCATCAAACTGGAACGGCGCCCATGAATTCTTTCCCGCCATCAACCTGTAAAAGGGTGGGGTAATGGAGGGGCGACCGACCATAGATCCTCTGGAAGGTCGAGGCCACTTCTTTAGAGGTTTTCCCCGTTAAGAGTTCGGCCTCCTTGTATCGGGTCCCGACGTCCACTACGGTCAACGCGTATTCATATGGGGTTCCATCTACCTCGTCTTCGGTTAACCACAGCAGATCCGCCTGGTGCGTCTCGTTCTCTTCAACGGTTTCGAACTTTGGTCGCACGATCTTCTTGGGCGGCAGCATATATATTTGCCACACGTCCTGTTTCTTCAGGAAGTCAAACGAATTTGTTTCACTTTTGCCGCTTTGGCCAGTTTTTTGGTCGCGACCTTCCCTCGCCAATATTCCTGCGTAGAGTAATATATTTTTTTCCATTTTGTTATCACTTTAATTTCATCGCACCGTAATACACCAATGCCGTCCCGAGGACTTCGTAGGGAACCACATCACCGCTCATGTTTAAATACAATTGCATGGTCTCACCCACCTCCTTTTCCGTATATATCGCATGCCCCTCTGTTCTCAATCGCTCGTTTACGTAATTTAATTATTTTTGGCGGCCGCGGCTTCACTATTCCTTCGGCCGAACCAACTTTTCCATCGACTCGTCGTGTCTTTCCCCTTCGTGATTGTTGAACAGATGGGAACTACCGGGGAACGCCAAAGCTTTCACGACAGCCCCTCACAATATCATTGCCACGGATGCCATTTTTATATCTTTATTTATAGTTTGCATAATATCGGCTGGAATGAGGCCTCTTTTAACTAAAAAATATTTCTTCCCATGGCCATTGCGAGATCGAGCACGAGCATCCCTAGGTCGCCGGCGGTGAATTCCATTTTAGGTGTTTGGGTTTTAAGAAAATTCTTGGACAATTGTACGTATCCCACCGCGATACCCGTGTCGACGGCCGCGTGATAGACGGTATTAACCAGATCCTTTTCACTGTTCATTTTTTATTTTCGAGAAAAAAAAAAAAATAACTCATTTCATGGCAAAACGCCCGTCGTTGACCGCCGGGGGTCTAGAGGCTCTGCTCGTCGGTTGGGGGGCCCGGCCCTACTTTGAACATCAGTAAAGAAATAAATCCCACCGCCTATTATCATGGCAGGCACGAGCCAAGGCGTCAAATACCCTAGGTCCCGCGGATGTTGAAACGTGATAGAAGTAATTCGTTTCGGCTTTCTGACCGCGGCTCCCTTTTTACCCGCTTCCATTCGTTTCTGATTCTTGGGTCTCGGGGTCCACAGATCGACATCAGAGGGAATCGTTACACTCGTGACGCCCGTCACTTGAGTCGAAGTCGGCACATCCGTCATTGACACTTGAGAGATTTCCGTTTTTTTTTTTTTTTGTTTTTTTTTTTTTTGTTTTTTGTGTTTTTTTTTTTTTTTTGTTTTTTGGTTTTTTTTTGTTGTTTTTTTTTTTTGTTTGTTGTGTTTTGTTTTTTTTTCCACCATCAATTTTTTTCGGCTCGCAAAACTTTTTTTTTTTCCATTATAGTGCCTTGTACCCATCAACGCGGCAGTAAATGGAGCGAGGAAAGTGCCATATTTATAATAAAGCGAGATCTATGAACGGGTCATCGGATAATTATTTGACTATTACTAGGGGTCGTCAACGTCGAAAAAGTGCGATAGTCCAACCGCATATAAATTGATCAATGAATTGCCGATGGTCTTAGCCATGACTGCTCCAGGTCTTGTGCAATTTCTCCGTCTGTTCTTCAGTCTGTTTTTCCACGTCCCACGACTAATTTCTTTACCGAGAAGCTGTTTGGATTTCCCTCCCACGACGATGGCACACAGCCTGTCCTTTTTGAGGCACCGGGGGATCGAAGATCCGTCGCCGATGTCCGTAATTCCTCAACTTCCATTTTTTATCTTGAGGAAATTATTTCTATAGGAAGACGATCTCGAGCGCGAGTAGCCCAACAATCACAACCTGAAGAAGCCTGATTTTTCTCTCACGGCGGTTAAACCTTTTCTCTAGAAAATCGTCATCGTACTCATCCATTTTATATCGAACGGTTTATTTTTCTCTCATTATTTTATTTAACCCATGGTGTCGGTTTAATCGTAAAAGGATCATGAATATCAGTAGGGCGTTGAAGAAGGCGAGCGTCGATAAAAATATGAGCATTAGTCTTCGCATTTTGAAAGCATTGCTATTTTTTTCTATAAGTAATTAGCAATACTGCCAGCATTGCTGTGAGTAATTCGCAATGCGGCCAACATTGCTATGAGTAATTAGCAATGCTGCCAGCAATGCTATCAGCTACTAAAGGCGTAGCTAGTTGGCTCCGCCACGAACAACAATTTGGAATGCTAGTGTTGAGAGAGTAATTGTTTCATCCGTTTTCGTTCGTCTAAATCTTCAATCGCGTCGTTCTCTGCCAGACATTTCTCGAACGACGAACGGTTTTTCGTGTAGAACTGTCAGCCATTTCACCTGTGATCTTATGTCTTTGCTTACGGCGTTGTAACGTTGCGTCAATACCCAAACGGATTGTAAGGCGTGTCTCCCCGAAAACGCCAACATAGAAAAAGCGTCCGCTTTTTTCTTAATTTTCCTCGTCGCAGAACAATCGTCTATCATGAATAGCGTAGGGGTCCTTTGTATTTTTCAAAGAAGATTCGTAGAAGCTCCTGAAGTCTTTCGTCGCCGTTTTTGGAAACGGGATTCACTATCGGGTTTTTAACGTCGCCGATCCACCGTCTCCGCTTGTACGCCTTGTTCCACGCGATCGAGGGACAGAGAATCACGACGTGTTCGAATGCGTCCCTGTACACGCTCTTTAGAAGGTCGAGCGCAAATTCGGTCTTTCCGCAACCCGTCGCTCCGCAGATGATGGCAGAATGTGGCCCCCTTGGAAACATTATTCTGTTTTTTTTTTATTTACACTACGAGATAAGCGACGTGAACCTAAAATTGATAAGTTAATCTGGGCGTCTTTCACCGTATAAATGAAAACGTCCAGCGGGTTCGAATCCGTATCCGCCTCCCTTTTTATCTCGATAGAGATGCCTTATATGTTTTCAAGTCGTCTTCCCGTTCCGTGGAGCGTGTTGTCGTCCGTGGTCCGGAGATCCAGCCACAGCGTGTAGTTCTCGTTGATGTATTTTCCGACCGTCATATTCTGGTTTAGTGCATACAGCCCAGAA
>BROG01002076.1:0-16902 GCA_030159075.1 Atrina japonica | reverse complement strand
TCAGCTATGTTAATAACCACGCATCTGTTAGAACACTTATTGATTCAATGTGTAAATTATGTTTCATAATGAAATAAAGTACAGAGAAAGAAAATTACTTTGTCCTGATTTTGTGATTTGGTATTAATTCATGCCCAAACGTTTTGGTCTCGAAACGTCTATCTGTTTTGGTTGATCTGGTCAAGTTTTCAATATTTACAATGGAATTCCTTTATTTTAGGTTTTTAATTTACTATAATATATTGGCACCGTGTCATGATACTGTAGAACAATTATCTTCTCTTTGTACCTATACAATAGTGTTTACCTTATGATTATTATGGGCAACGGAGAAAATTACCAAGGAATAATTGTAAACTTCAAAATACAAATAGATAAATGGATGGTTAAAGTATCATACAAATAGAAGGAAATGATTTTAATTAGAAATTATTTTACTCACCTGAAGCAATGACAGTATTTGCTTGCAGTGTTCGCTACTGCAAGTTGCAATCACAAGTGGATGAGGAATCCAGAACGAGCGGTTTTTATTTGTTTTAACTCCATGACGAAACAAAGGGATTAGTGTTTAACAGGGATTGGTGAAACTGCAAGAATAAGCAATAACATTGTATAACATCGTATATTGCACTTAAAATAATTGCCCGGTCAGATGAAAAAAGTACCGACTGCCCAATGAAAATGAAAAATAAATAACATCTACATTTTATCTATGACTTCAGAATTTCTTTCATATTCTACTGAATGTACAGTACAAAATTTCACAGAATGCAACATTTCTTTTTCATTTCAATCGATATCTACTATTATCAATCAATTTATTTTTTGTCATTATCATATACAAAAAGGAAACCTGAAGAGGACAATTTATGCTGAGTTCCAGGATGTTTAGAAGTTCAGTTTAATATGTCAGTATATTTAAATGCATGATATTTCATTTAATTTTTCTATAAGAATAAGATAATGCTAGTTCCATTTATATCCAACATAAATGCCTTTACTTGAACAAGATCAATTTTTTCTCGCCATATCATTTCTCCTTCCCATCCATGTTATTACCGACAATCATTAACGAAAGGATAACAATGTTAATTGATTCAATATTCAAAAGTAAAATACTGACTGACGTAATAGTAGGAGAAGCTAAAACATTTTATGGCTTGTTGTAGAGGTGATCTCCCTTTGTATAATGTAAAATTGTCTTTAGAATTTTATATGAAATCGATAAGTGAGTACAATAAGGTTAACCAAGACTGGATCTAAAACAACCTGTTCTTCCTTCTGTTGCCACGTAAAAGGATTTTACCTATTGTCTACATACTGTATCAATTGTATTGAGCAAATGTTAAGTCAAAATGGATTAAAATGTGTATAATGTTTTACAACATAATGTGTACTTCAAAATTAGATTGTTGTTGTATTGATGTAATGTTTTACAACATAATGTGTACTTGAAAAGTATATAAAAACTGTGGAGCTCTAAAACATATTATGATTTCATATACAGTAAACACTACTTTAGCGACCTCCTCTGTATAAAGTCCACCTGGTCATAAAGTTTTTTATGTCCCCAATAGTACTATTTGTGTACAAATCAACCTCTTTATAAAGACCACCTCCCTATAAAAACTGTTTTTGCTGTGTCCGCCTAAGCGGTCTTTATATACAAGTTTCACTGTATGTAATGTTGAAGTTTCAGCAAATGTCTCTGCCACGCCAAAAGCACATTAATGAGTTAAACCTAGCTTATCTCTAGTCATACCTATTTTTCAACTATATTCAAAACTCCTTGAAAGCTAAGATAGTCATCGTTTTTAAAATGGTAACTCTCGGTACTAATTTGTCTTTACCTTTACATTTAATTAGGTTTTGTTCCAAAACTATAATGTCTATGTTTATAATATTCAAACCTATCATGTGTGTTTTGAGAAAGAAATATGGCTTAATCTAATTTATTTTAGTTAAACCTAGTTTTCAACAGTAACCCGCTTTAACTGTAGAAACTAGGTTTAACTAGGAAATACTAGCTTTAATTGCGCAAAATTACAAAAAATGAGTTAAACCTAATTTAGCTAAAATATACTAGGTTCAACTATGCCAGATTCATATTGTATTATTTTAATGCGATTTAGGCGAAGTTAAGACTAGTTGAATCGAGTTTGTTTTGCAATTAATGCAAATTGCGGCAGTACAGTTGAACCTAGTTTTTCCCATAACTTCTATGAAATGGAGAAACACCATGTTTAACTTGGATACATCTAGGTTAAACTCATTATTGTTATTTTGGTGTGTTTTATCAGTGATACCAGACTTTTCTCTCTAATCCCCATTAAGTAGAGAAAAACTAAATGAGAAGGAAAACCAAAGTCACGGAAAGGATTAAACGTATTTTTTCACGAAACTCTCACGCATTCAGTGGAGAAAAATTAGGTTTATCTCATTTATATCATATTAAAGCATTGTAGCTTTGGTATTATGTTTATAGCATTTATAACCATCAGGTCGTTGCCACTGCTGGTGGACCGTTTGAGTCCCCGAGGGTATACATAAACCTAGTACCTGGTATTTCGGTACCAGCTGTTCATCTGATAATGAAGTAATATTTGGCGGTGGTAACACCATTTCAACTCGAAAATTTTCTAAAGCTAAGATAGTCATTTTTTTTACAGTGGTTACTCTTCGACGGATTTCGGCTATATTTTTAGAGATATTATTTGGCCTTGTATGATACCACTTTTTCTTTAGAAAATACACATACTTTTCAAATTGGAGCTCAACTGATGAAGTCTAATTGACAGAAACGATATCGTCTTCAGCATTGTAGCATTGGTATTATGTTTATAATATTCATATCATTTCGACGTGCCATAAAGAAACAAGATAAACTAGAAAATATGTTGTTTACATAAATGCGATTTTGGCTTTGCAATTTGAATAACCTGGAGAAAAACTAGGTCTGATTGAGAAAAAACTAAGTTTAAAATAACTTAAATCACATTATTACTCTTTGTAAAATTTTGGCAGTTATCAGTTATATATAGTTTGTCTCTCGTTCACGCGAGTTAATGAGGAAGAAAAGTTTAACTGAGAAAACGTAGGTTTAACTCGTTCATTTGATTTTGTCATGCCATATATGTCTGATAATTTTATGTAGATATTAAGATGAAATGTCGCTGTGATATAATAAATGGGAAATGGGAAATAACGCATACAAATGGGGGAGCTTTACATATCAAACATGTTTCTCTCAAGTTCTATAATATTGTTCTACAAGATATTGTAATTTATCGACAGAGAAAGTAGAATATATTAACATAGACACTGTACTTCAAGACATACACATATATATTACTTTATGATTCAGTATTTCTAACTATATGGCGAGTCTTGACTTCAAACAAGAATACAGCCCTGTAAACTAAATGTTATATGTGTTATTAACCTCAGTGCACATGGCATATGCAAATTAATATCTAATTCCAAGTTTTACATGGTTTTGGCTTACATGAAAATGAACAATTTTGTCGTGAGGTAGACATCTGAATATTGATTAATCTAGTGATTTTAAAGAAAAAACACGATGACGTGACATTATTCGAATTAATAAATTGCTAGGTCAATAATAAGCTGACTGAGGCAATTCGTGTTCTCCATCCAAAGAATGAATGAAATGCTTTTTACTCAGGGTACATTACATAAGCAAATAAATATCTTAGTTCAAGTTTTACGTGATTTTCTTTACGTGTCATTCATCATGTAAGCAAAGAAATCTTAATGTTTTTCTTTGCTTACATGATGAATGACACGTTGTCATGAGGTAGAAATCGTAATGTTTTTCTTTGCTTACATGATGAATGACACGTTGTCATGAGGTAGAAATCTTATTATTGATTATTCTGTTGATTTTTGAAAGAGAGAAGAACAACACGGCGACTTAATAAATTGCGGGGTCAATTAAATGCTGACTTCGGGAGTTCTTGCCTTCATGTTCTCCATCTATGAGGCGACAAAATGACATTTATGTTAAATTTAGGTTTTTTTTTTTTTTTTTAGTTAAACAAAGTTCATCTCAGTAACTCAAATTATTGGCAAAAAAAACTAGATTGAACTTTGCAAATGTCACAAAAAGTAGTTAAATCTACTTTTCTCAAGAAACAACTAGTTGAACTGAGAAAAGCTAGGTTCAGGCCACAATAATAGGTTAACACCTAGTCTTTTCTTTCAGTTAATGCAGGTTTTAAAAAAAGACTAACTGGACAAAACCCAAGTTTAACTGAGAAAAACCAGGTTCATTTCGATAAAAAAACAAAATTTAACTCATTCCTATGATTTTAGCATGCATTATCAGTTAAACCTAGTTTTTCAAAATTAAACCTACTTTTTTCAGTAGCTCAAATTAACTGGAGAAAAACTAGGCTTAACAGAGAGACACTTTATTTAACTGTGCTACGATCAAATTAATTCGAATTTATGTGAGATTGGCGCGGTTATATCTAGTTTTTCTCGAGTTAATATATGTTACGAGTAGGACTAACTATAGAAAAATTAGACTTAACTTGGTATAGGTCTACCAAGGTAAATTGGCACATGATTAAAAACACATCGCGTCTAAATCAAATCATAACAGGGGTTACAAGTTAACTGTCGTCACAGAAGTATTAGAGATTCAGTAATGCATGGATTCCATGCAAGGCAATATGTTTTAGCTGTAGACCATATTGTTTTGGTTTCTGACTAAACCAGATTGTGCCACTATACCTTGGTAAACATATACCCACATTTACTAGAGAAAAACTAGGTTTATCTGAGAAAAACAAGATTTAACTCATTAATGTGATTTTGGCGCGCAATATTCATCCTATTATGAAATTCAATTAATTTCTGTCCATTGATTATTTAACTTTAAAATTCTCTCCATATATTTAATTCTAAAGGGTAAAATATTTATCATTGACTGTCATCGTTTGTATCGCTATAAAAATTCACGTCATTATCCGAAGTCATATCTTCAAAACAAAAGCAGAAGACAGATGGGTCTCTTGATTATTGTCTTACAGAAATTACTTTTTGTTGTGTTCAGTCCTCTTTCGGGAGATGTTCATCCTGTGGACATTATTTCTACTCTTAGAGCTTAACTATAACGCATTTTGTGTTGTTTGTAATTAGAGCTGCTGGTACTGTTGTTGGTGGTGAAACACTTATTCCCCGATGACTTTCGAACATATATTTTACCACAATTATCTCAGTCATGTATCAAATATGTTGTGACTAGTTTCGGTAATATGCATCAGTGACTATTATCTTTATATATTGAATCATCAATTACTTATAACTGTGTTAGATTATACCTAGCTATTGAATCCTCAACAACTGAAAGCGTCGTAAGAACTCCACTAGCTATTGAATCTTCATTCACTAATTGCGGCGTGAGAATATATTTACCTATAGAATAATCAATGACGTCAATAGCGGCAGGAAAACATTTTTAGCTATTGAATCGTCAATAACTTAAATTGGCGTGAGAAGATCTCTAACTATAGAGTAGTGAATAATATATCTAACTATTTAATCGTCGATGACTTACAGCAACTTCAAAACATTTCTAGTCATCGAATCGTCAATGACTTATAGCGGCGTGAAAACATCTCTGGGCATCGAATCGTCAGTGACTTACAGCGGCGTGAGAAGATATATAACTATTGAATCGTCAATGACTTATAGCGACGTCAACACATCTACAGCTACTGAATTCCCAATGACTTATAGCGGAGTAAGAACATTTTAAGCTTTTGTGTCCTGAATTATTTATAGCGACTTTAGATTAACTCCAGCTATTGAATCGTCGATAACTTCTATCGCCGTGAGAACATGTCTTTTGTGTCGTCGATGACTTATAGCGACTTTAGATAATCTCCAGATTAACGTCAGCGATATCTCTACTTGGTAGGTCGCTGGAGACCATATAATACTTGTAGTTTCAGAAAACCCTTTTCTCCCGAGAACAGAAAACTGCTAACAATAATTAGATTTGAAAATGCATATACATTTTAAATTGGAGCTCAACTGATGAAGTCTAATTGACAGAAACGATCGCCTTGAGCATTATAACTTTGATATTATGTTTATAATATTTATAACCACTAGGTCGTTGCCACTGCTGGTGGACCGTTTGAGTCCCCGAGGGTATACATAAACCTAGTACCTGGTATTTCGGTACCAGCTCGTAATCTTATACTAAAGTAATATTTGGCACTGATAACACCATTTAAATTCCAAAGTTTTCTAAAGCTAAGATATTCATCAATATGACAATTAAAAAAAAGTTTCTTGATGTTATCAATTCAACAATGCCCATATTTTTCAAACAGCATCAAAAATGTCACGAAGGGTAAAACTATATGTGAGAGGATTTGATGGCATCTTATTCTCAAAATACAAACGCAAACATCAGTGAACAAACGTAGACTACTGGAAAAGCCATAGATGGTATTAGGTGTCATGATGTGTGGATTATGTGTACCCTGTTGACCGTTCATATTCACTGGCTCAGAAATTATCTAAACAATGAAAATAATGTCGTTTGAAATTAAGAAATGGATATATCGAATGATTAAGGAAATTGAAAGGCGGGCTTCTTCAGTCGATATTCATGGTAACATGATTCGTCCTCTCGGAGATACTGAACATCTATTGATATTTGCTTTCACTTGGTCTCTAAACATGGAAATACTTGGACTTTCATTTCTGGTATGGGTCAGTCAGCTAGTCTTTTATTTCTCTCTCACTTTCTTTCAGATTCATCATCAGCGTTATTATTTCATTTGCTGTATTCCAGAAGCCAACGAATCGAACTTTTTGTAAGGATGTAAAATATGCAAATGAGCTGTACATACGTAGGATCCAGAAACCTTCATCAAACAGGAAGCGGAAATAGCGTATTTATAGTATTATAATCATACTGGTGCATGTAAATCAAAACTAATATTATATGTTACTTCTCATCTCGTACAAATGTATAAAATAAAACAATGACAAATAAATCTAGCTTTCACAATAATCAAGGATTCCTGAAAACTGTCATCCCTACAGTTTGAAGCAGACACTATTTTTCTTCCCGTAATTCACATCATGTAATTGCTTTCGATCATGAGGTTGTGAGTTCGAGTCCAGCCGGTGACAGGTTGGTTTCCTACCCTTCGGATGAGACAGTAAAAATCGAAGTCCCGTTTCGCAGTAGGTGTCGGCACGTTAAAGAACCCTTACTGCTCAATGGCCGTAAGTGGCAGGTATAGGCCAAAATTTGAAGCCCTTCTCCGGCATTTGGTGACGTATGAGTGAAAGATTCTCGAGTGGGACGTTAAACAACAATAAGCAAAACAAAAATTCAAGAACATGTCATTATATGGTTTTCTTGACACGATTCTTTTAATGCTACTTTATGATACAACTATCACCAAGCTAAGTTCGCCTTAAAGCAACGCATTCATATCATTATATGTTAACATCTCAGCATAATTATTAGTTTGGTTTTTTGAATTTTTGAATTTGAATTTTGAATGTTGTTTTACGCTACACTCAACAATTTTTCTGTCATGGTGGCGGCCAGTTTTTAATGGTGGAGGAGAGAACTTAGATGCAATATACCCGGGAAGAGACCACGGACCTTCCGCAAGTAAACTGGCAAACTTTATCACAAAATTTAGCTTAG
Source organism: Atrina japonica (assembly GCA_030159075.1). Taxonomy (NCBI): domain Eukaryota; kingdom Metazoa; phylum Mollusca; class Bivalvia; order Pterioida; family Pinnidae; genus Atrina; species Atrina japonica. The sequence continues at coordinate 9,194 of BROG01002076.1, read as the reverse complement.
ATTCCAGCGGGATATAAATTCGGAGTCCAGGACATATCAATACTGCTTTGTTTATATTAATAAATTCTTATACTTGAAGACTCGATCGGCCCTTAAAATTACACTTCCAGGGTTTATAAGGCAAAGCATTTGTTTATCAGTCGTAATATGGCCGTCGTGAGCATATATTTTGCCCATTTTTGCAAAACTATAACTATACAATCCTTTTACTAAACACATAATAGATTGCGGAAGTTGCAGTTCATTTGATATCAAGGTTATTGTTGAAATTTTGTTGCTTTTAGCATATAATGATTATGGCGCCGGGAACAAACAAGCGATTTTGTTAAATTTTTGTGGCAGAAAAATATGGTCGACTTTTGTCTTTTGATATTGAATATTAAGCAATTGACAGATACATATAATAATTAGTAATTGATCTGTGTTAGACATTAGTCTAGACAATTCTTTTTTTTTCAAAGCATTCTATTGTCCTCAGCCAAAAATAGAAAAAGTATATTTGAGGGGATCTGCCTCTTCTGTATAATTCAATATATATATATTAATCCAGAATATTTAAATATACAAAATCTCAGATACCAAAATAAAAATTTTTAGGATGTCCAGGATATAGATACAAATCTGGTAAAAATGGACAAAAACGGACCCTGAAAACCAAGAGGTTTGATCAGGTGCCTTGGTGGAGTAAGCATACCCTGTCGTTCGGTCACACCCGCCGTGAGTTTACAGTCAAGTCCAAATGAAATACGTGAGGAACGAATCCTCTCACAATTGGTACAGACGTCTTAACAACCGCCAACGAAAAGGTAACTCAAGATTTCAGCCAGTGAAACAGAATAATCGCAAACAAGACTATTATACCGACCGTAAGAAATGCAACAGAATTAATCCAAAAATAATGGTAACATGTCCCACCTGATTGAAAATAGGACAGCCTTGAAAATAAAAGGTATAGAGAGGGAAATCATGATGGTAGACGATCTACTAGATACGGACAGTGAACATTTTCTCAACTTTGGATATATACGTCATCTTTTCACATGGTATCTTCCGAGTACTACCTGGGTCTAAAACGGAGAGGCATAATCGATCCCGAATTTAAACTTTTATCAAACGAACACAGTTGAAGTGATCCATGATTGATTCTCATGACCAAAAGAATACGCCCCGTTTTACATTTGGATTTATTGATAACCGAAAATGTAGATCATAATTTTTTTCCATTGTAATTAATTTCTATTAAATTATTCCTCTGCTTTTGACTGACTATTTGATATATTTATTTAGTTTTATAAGAGTAGTATATATCTTTCACTGCCTTTTGCATTTGGCATGATAATTGTTCAATTCTATGATAAAACTGGTCCTGTGGTCGATTTGTTTGTTAGTTCATTTGCATTTAAATGTGTTTGTAATTTTTTAATGCTATTTTTATTCCAAGATACTTCTAAAATTGGCCTAATATTGTATTTTTCTTGTAATTCAATATATGTCAATGTTTTAAGTGTATTATTTTCTAGTTTAATTAAATCTTTTACAGTAAATTTATTTTTTTCAATCCATTTTTTAAAAATAACTGGTTTATGGTCTATTTGGAGTATATCCGAGTGTCATATAGGATATTTTGTAAAATCAATGAGATTATGTATATGACTTTGCTAATTGAGAAGAATAAAAACTAAAAATACATCTTTTCAAAACTTACTTTTTGGTTTTTTAATCATGTTATACAGAAAATTGTTTCCATATAAAGTAATTTGTTTTATAGTTGTATTTGTTTCAGTTTGTATTATATTTTTCCATTTGTTTGTCAGTCAACATTCTCCAAACCCATATACGTTTGATAGCTGATACAATTTGTTGACATGTATCATGTTAAACCTCCTTCTGAATATTGTTTGATTAGATTTTCTCTTTTAATTCTACCCGGTGGACCATCCCAAAATAATATAATAGTGTACATAAAGTTCTGATGAATTTGGCAGTGATTGAAATAGATATACTAGTTTAGGTAATAGGAGAGCTTTTATAATGGGTCGATACGCGGATCTTGTTAAACATTATGAAGTACCACAGACAGTGACTCCATTTCGCCAATCGTGCTTTTCACCGTACTTGACATTTTCACCAAACTTGACCTTTTCTCTGAATTTGACCTGTTCATCGAACTAGAGAGGTTTCCATGGGATGTTTGCGACGGGTGTGGCATGTCAGCCTTCCGGGCATCTGGTCCTATTCCGGTTGTAATACGCAATTGTTCTTCATGTTGAGACCATTTGCACATCTAATTCGCCGTTTTCTAATGGACTTCAGTTTCGGTTATCATTGGTACTTCTTCATTTTTTACTTTCAAAAGGAGTTATGAATCGCTGTTTCCATTGTCTATTTGTTTTTTCAATTTCTTTAAACTTTTGAAAAGTTAACATATAGTACGTTCTCTACATTACATCAAAATTAATGCCCAGTCTAGACAATTCTGGTAGATTTGGAATTAGTGTAATAAATCCGGAGCAGAACTGATATTTGTAAATCTTCGGTTATCTCTATTTAGCATACCAAACAGAACTTAAAGACAAGTACTTTTGATAAAATTCATAGTTTCAAAGCATACGCGTTTTCTACTCCTTAAAATACAACAATTTCGCATAATGAAATAAAAGAGAGACCTTTTTGGTATCATCGACAACTGTCTTTTAACTCGTCTTTGGTTATAATGGTACATATTCCCTCCCAATCCACTCTGTTTCAAAACAAAAATACAATGAATTTGATGTAAAAAGATGCTGAAATTTCTATAATATATATATATATATATATATATATATATATATATATATATATATATATATATATATATATATATATATATATATATATATACATTGTTTAGAGATCATGTCGTTCTGCCACCAATTGTAATTAATTGTGCCCATTTATTAGTCAACATGTTCCTTTGTTCATATGAAGCAGACTTCATTCGAAAGCTTTTGAATCGCAGATAAAGATATAGCTGTCATCTTTAATTTGACGTTTTGTCAATTGATAATAACAATTTTCATATGTACGTGTATATGATATAGTCCAACAAACTGGAAATTAAAGACACCACAATATATAGTACATGTACATGTACTTCATACTGGGACATTCTACTTACTATAGACACAGATTCATTTTACGATTCGAAAATTTCTAAATAAAGTATGTTCCATATGAATAAAGGAGAAGGTATGTTAGTAGAGGGGCACAATATGTATCCATTGGAATAGTGATGGTTTGCTTCAATTCCTGGTCTCTAAAATCTATGTAGTGATAACAAAAGACTAAATATCTAAATTTGCTGGTAACGCTGGTAACACGTTTGCTGAAGGAATATTTGTCGATTATGCCAAAATTATATCGATTAACTTTCCATGGATACGGAATTTTACAGCCGTCAGTATCTTGGTAAGGAATACAGATAAAGTTTTAGTGGAACTTATTTAGGGAATTTATGACGATTAAGTATCCAATACAAAAACAGCAGCTCCAAATCTGTATCTGTAATAGGGATATCAAATGGTAACACATGATTTTGTGTAACAATAGTAATAGCTTTGCTTACATGTTCTATTTGTAATAAAAGTTAAATAATGGACATTTAAAGTTACACCCTGAATACTGTCATTTCATCCATATGGGTATACTTTGTCTAATCCAGTATCCTTCATAATGTTTACGAAAGGGGGTACTCAAGGTGGGATTCTTGGTCCAGTGATATATATTTTCAATCATACACACCCTATTAGACAAATTAATTAAAACATGAGCTTTTATCGCTTCCGGTTAGGTCAGTCACATATGACTACATAGCTGATTGCGTTAGATCCTTTACGCGACATATTAAAAGACATAAAGGGTTAGAGATCGGTTTTAATTAGATCGCCTCAAAGACCAAAAGAATGCTCAGGCGACGTTTCTGTTTATGAAAATTAAAACCTCAAAAATCTTATTTTAAGAGGTCCTAAATACCGCGAAGCTCGTTCCTTTAATTGGCGTCAGAATGTCAGTTTGTCGAAGTATGAATTCTGTCGAAGATTATGCCAGACGATGGGCCAAACATGACGACGTGGAACCAGACACTTTGTTTGAATGGCTAAAAGCTGTACAATGGTTGATAAAATCTCGTATTCGAAAACTTAAAGGAAATATGAAATCACGTTATTCCTCTGTATTTAGTGATCCAGAAGTAGTAACTGAACCGGATAGAATACATTACCAATATGTATTGGTCCCAACAGACAAAGTCTCATATAATATAGTTTTCATTTGCAAGACACATTACTAATTGTTTATTAGAAGAGCTAGGGTTTAATACAATTTATGGTAATCCTACATACACACGTAGCTCACTTTCAAAGGACGATATCCTTCAAAATCACGTGTCCGTATTACATTCTGTTGATATACTTACAAGCAATACTGATTTTGAGCTACCATATTTATATTGGATACCTAAACTTCACAATACCCCATGTAAGCAGAGGTACATAGCAGGATCCAGCTAATGTTCTATCATACCTTTATCTTTTCTCCTTATCAAGATATTGACAGACGTTAAACAGAAACTTCAGCAATACTGTACAGTTGCTTATTCCAGAAGCGGTGTAAATCAGATGTGGATACTTAAAAATTCTAAACAATATATAGAAAATTTAAAGGCACATAATTTTTCTCACATACGACTTATCTACTCTTTATACAGCTATTCCAAATAAAAATTAAAAGAAAGACTTTTTAGCATCTTAGACAACTCTTTTTTCACTAAAAGTGATACCCGAAAATGAAAATATATAGTGATTGGTTATCATGATACTTATTTTGTCAAACACCACTTTCATAACATTTTATTTATAATTTTATTATCTTTAACGGGTTTATGTAGAAAAAAGCCAATTATAGCATTATTTTTTGAAAAAGAATATTTCCAAGGAAGATACAAAAGTAGTTTTTTTTCAAACAACCTAGTAACGTGGAAAGACGCTGCAACTAATGTGGTTTTACGTTGATGATAAAGTTTGACAAAAATTACTACATCAGAGTTTCAAATCGATCAGGCAGTTTTGCCAGTCGAAATTAGGACTATCGTGTATACAAACAGATATTACCTTAAGTATAACGGCTAAGTATAACGGGAGAGATAATCCACACATCTGTGGCATAGAAAGTTGTGTCTTTACAGCTTGCCTTATGTAGTGTCAGAATTAAAGTGCAATTTACATAACATTTCATTTACCATTTTATAATCGTTCATGTGTTTGTATACTGGAAAAGCCTTTTTCCAGCTCTTACGTAATCTTTTTGGATTCGGATTTTTCTTGGCCGTTTCATATTTGACAGCTGTAGCGATTTCCGGTATGTGTCTTTGCTGTCGATCAAGAAACAAAATGCTGGAGTTCATACAATTAATCAAAATATCACAACATTCCATGTCTGGTATAGTGTTCAAATGTTAACTTCAATTATTTTTCGACATAAATGGACTTGTGATAATAATCTGGACTTAAGTTATAAATTAATTTTATTTCTTGATCGACGCAAACTTGAATCGGCACGTGATAAATCCGGATCCAAATACGAATTAATTAAGAACTCGAAAATGATCTATTATTGCATTAGTTTTTGGAAAGAAATATTCTGCGGAAATATACACTAAATGAAGAAAAAGATCAACCGTGTAAGATGTTTGTATTTCTTCGATAAACTTTATAAAAATGAAATAAAATGTAGTTAAGATATAGATTTTTGGACATTCTAGTCTTAATTTGTAATACTCGTAAGATATATATTACATCTGTTGCACATAGTACTATAAAGATATCTTTGAAACAAAATGTTTATTTTAATATCAATTAGCTACAATTGTTAATATTTTCCACTGGACTCTTCAGGGGTTGATCCATCGGTAGATTTATAGACGTATGACGAACCCATGCTGCTACCTGACGATGAACTACTACTTGACCCACTGCTCGACGATCCAGAGATGTATGTTGAGCTACTTCCCGCCCCGCTTCCTGACGAACCAGAGGTGTATCCTGAACCACCTTCTGACGATCCAGAGCTATAATCTGATCCACTTACTGGACTGCTGCCCGACGAACTGTATTCTGAGCTACTACTTGAACCACTACCGGATGATCCAGAGATGTATGTTGAGCTACTTCCCGACCCGCTTCCTGACGAACCAGAGCTATATCCTGAACCACTTCCTGACCCACTGCCTGACGAACCAGAGCTGTATCCTGATCCACTACCTGAACCACTGCTTGACGAACTATACCCTGAGCTACTACTTGATCCACTGCCTGACGACCCAGAGGTATATCCTGAACCACTTCCTAACCCGCTTCCTGTCGTTCCTGAGGTATATCCTGAGCCAGTGCCTGAACCACTGCTTGTACCACTGCCTGACGAACTATATCCTGAGCTACTTACTGAGCTGTATGTGGAACTACCTCCTGGCGACCCAGAAGTATATCCAGAGCTACTTCCTGAGCCACTGCCTGAATACCCAGAATTATACCCCGAGCCACTGCCTGAACTACCTCCAGATGAGCTATATCCTGAACTGTGAACTGATGAACTGTAGCCATTTTTACCGTATGAATATGAATAATACATATGGTGCTTAGACGGAGATTCTATTTCAGGGAAAACAACTCGTTTTGATTTTCTTATTTCTTCGCACGTCTTGAATGGTGTAGAAGGGAGTTTTCCGGTTTCTACCGCTTTGACCAATTCTTTAACCAAAAGAGTGAAGTCATGATAATCTCTGACAGCAAACAGGTTATCCACAATTGGCCGTGATACAATCTTCTTTAGGTTCCGTTTACCTTCCTTTGTGTCGATACCAATCATTACGCCGCCTACCCTAATACCTCTGTGTTGCAGTGCAAATGATGCTTTAACTGGGTCAGCGCCACAATTGGATAAACCGTCAGTTAGGATTAAAACTTCCTTAAGAGATTTCTCATCACTCCTCATGCCTTATTAGAAGAGAAAAACAGAGATAAAACAGATAATTACGAATGAAAACGGAATGATCAGCGTACATAACAGATTTACAAGTATTTACACTAATAATATAAATAGTAAAATCTGAAACACTTATGGATTTAATAATTAATTAGAGGAGCGATACAATCATACGTGTTTTATGACGTTAATAGAGGTAGATCCACACATAAGCATTTTTATGATAAATTCATCCCTCAGCACTTTGTCAATTGCTTCGCTTCATAAGAGAAAGCTTAGTTTTTGTCTACATACAATGCCTTTGTGGAAGCTGCCGCAGGGAATCTGATTCAAAACAATGAGGTTTCTCATTTATATTACATCCGGTATTAAGACGTACTTAAATGAGAAAGATTTATAATGCCTAAGACAAGTTTTATATATCATCCGACCATCTAACTTCACGCACATCAATAATTACGCATTCTGGTATCCTGCTCACGATATTCTTCGGTATTTTTTCGGTATTTCAAGATGATCATCAAACTAGCCAAATTTAACAATCAATAATAGATAATCGTAAGTTTTGGTTTGTTTTGTTTGTATATAAACTTATTGTGCAAGGACTCTTAAGTGCGCAGAAAATGGTGACTCGAGGATACTCCCATGCAGGAAAATGTCACATTATATCAATTTAGTTAATGATATTTAAAGTAGTACTATTCATCAGGTGATGACATAAAACTGTAAATTTATATAATAATAAATGTTTGACATTATTTCCTGACAATTTTTCAGAGGCACCTAGACTTCTTATTTGAAATTCCTTACCGTGTTCCGTACTAAACAATTCTCCTGCTCTAACTAATGCATCGCCTGTACAGGTTTTTCCTGACACATATTTAATACTTTTGATGGCACCCTGTATCTTGGACAGACTTTGACAGGTTTTAAAATCAAATATAGTTTTAACATCAGTTGAGTAACGTATTACGGCCAGTTGCTGGTATCCATCAGTATTAGGTACAAATGGGTCAGGTGATGGACTGAGCTGTGCTACTAAAGTAGCAAGGTCATCAAGTGCTTGTTTAAATGGTCCGGATCCAACACTTCCGGATGCGTCCATGATTAATACAATATCACGTGGAGCCTGGAAAAGTGGTCTTACGAATGAGATACCCATATGCTCAGCTGTCTGTTTGGGTGTTGGAGTTGGTCCTGAGAAAAAAAATTAGAGAATTTATGTTTTAACCAAGGTATAATGATGAATTTATTTTATTTTTTCAAATATTTCTATCACTTGGAAAATACACCAGCTGTAAATCCTGTATTTCAAATTATCATCGTTGTCTCTTTTTATTTCTTTGAAATTGATCAAACTAAATAGAAATTAAGACTATTTTCAGCTTTAATTATTGAAATAGTGAATTTTATATAATTATAAAACAAATCACTGACATAAAGTTACCATTCAGATTTAAGGTAATATTAAAGTACATACCACGCCTTGCCTCTCTGAGATGTGGACAGCTTTTTCCGCCGGAAGTTGGAGCAGTTTTCACTTTTCTTATTCTGAATACGTCACCAAACGCAAATGGAACACTCCATGGTCCCCAAAGAGTGACTTCACAGTCCAGCGGAACTGCAATTTTTAAATTCAAAGGCTTCATTGCTTTATAATAAAGTAATATAGAATAACACGAGTCACTGACCCAGTTGAATTAAACAAACTGCTAATTGAACTATAAATACTACAAAAAAGGAAATATTTCATATTAAAACACCAAGTTATCTAGAATTTGAAGCTTAATCAATGTTATCCATTTATCGACATTCTAACACTCATATTTGTAAATCGCTTCTTTTATATGTCAAACATCACAAAAACACATATGCAAATTCATTTCAGGGTACAAAATGTAATGATATTTTAGCAATATATATATATATATATATATATATAATCATGAAAATCCACTAATTATTTTTTCTCTTATTTTTATCAAGAATTAAACATTATTAGCTTCCAAAACAAGAAGCCGACAGCATTGAAGACCAGATCAACATTATTTTTCTCATAGATTCTAAAATCTAGATAGATAAAAGTGACGTTATTAATATTCCGTTATTCTCAGTAGATTATGTACATTTTCTTCGATATGACATAATTTCAAATAGATGGGATCTTACAAAACCAT
>BROG01002075.1:0-16914 GCA_030159075.1 Atrina japonica | reverse complement strand
GATTCGCTTCAACAGTTTCTAAAGATATACGGCAACGACTTCCGGTTATTTGGTTATTCGCCTATTCCGCCACATCTAAAAAATCAGTAAATTTGCTTTGAACATTTGTCCTGGGTCATAGACGGTTTTGGTTCGGTGACAGTTTGTCAACATGATAACATAATACCTTTTTAATACAGAAAGCAAAACAGTGTACATTAACTGATAGAATTTCAGTAAAGTTTTTGTTGTTGACTGAAGACAAACACCAAAACGCGGCGTTGCAATGAATTACGACCAATAAGAAATATGTACAATCCATGTATAATATTCTAGAAATAATAAAAGCTGACCTTCAATCATGTTATATAAATATGAAAAAAGTGTTTAAAATATTTTGTCGCTTCGGCAACGATATATTATAAGTAATGATAAATTAACACCTATACAACGCTATCAATATTCGAGCACGGGATGTGGACCCTCTGTCGTGATACCCGGATGTTGGATATATAGCACGTGTTATATTTACGTCTCCGATCTACCCTAGTGTCGATATTTATTCATATATTTGTGTATTTTGATTTCAGTATAGGGTTGATGATTCCAAAATATATGTAGTATATCATTATCAAAGCACCCGCTGTGACAGTCCACATTCAGGAATATGCCATGCAAATGCACGCTTGGTCGCTATGTATAAAGTCTGTTGGTTTGTACTTTCATAGCTTTGTTTGATATAAAGAATACAATTACCGCTTAGGTGAAACTATCTGAAACACTCTCTCTGTCTCTCTTTCTGTCTGTGTGTCTCTCTCTCTCTCTCTCTCTCTCTCTCTCTCTCTCTCTCTCTCTCTCTCTCTCTCTCTCTCTCTCTCTCTCTCTCTCTCTCTCTCTCTCTCTCTCTCTCTCAGCGATAGTAAATACTCCGTTATAACTGAGGTATTTAAAATATACAGCATTCAGAATTTTCAACAACCCTGATGTGCGCTGTTCACATCGCAGTTTTCTACAAGAATCATTATCATTTAGTATAACCAATGACGGCACTGGCTTTACATCTACGTTTGTTTACCACGGGGTAGGGGTGGGGGTTCATACGATAAAAACTAAAGTATACATGTCCCAAATGTCGGTGATAGAATAGACCGTGTTAAGTAAATGCAATTCGAATTTAAATAGGGCCTAATTCAGAAATTTTAATTCATCTATATCTAAATCACGGAAATACAATTTAATTTCTTTTTTTCTTTTTTGTTAGCTGGACATAATGATTTCGTTAGTTTGAGCATCGATCGCAGTTTTGATAGCGTGCATCTGGCTAAACTGCACGACTCTCATACGTATAATTCTTGGTTAAATTAATTTTTCTTTTCAAATATATCGCTGAAATAAACCAACTAAACTGTCAATTGATCTGTCGACGTCTATACCAAACCTTGGAACATTTAGCTGTCTAGGCAGTTATTATTTCCTTCATAAATGATTATAATAATGTCAAAACAATGTATGAAGTTGGTGTACATGCAAGTAGGTCAATTTTTTTTCTATACCAAGTCTGTTGTATTTTCTCACGTGACTGAACAGACAAATGACCCACAGAAAAAAAAACGTACTCAAGGTAATTGAACCGACACAGTGAGATACCTGTACAGGTAGTGGACGGTCCTTAAAATTTCTACTTAAATGATATGTGAGGGCCTACATCTATATTTCAACAATTGATCCTACACCGTTCACGATAGATGATAAATGAGAGAGAGAGAGAGAGAGAGAGAGAGAGAGAGAGAGAGAGAGAGAGAGAGAGAGAGAGAGAGAGAGAGAGAGAGAGAGAGAGAGAGAGAGAGATTACTATATAGTATGTTTTGAAATGTTGTAAATGAAAAAATAAGAATTACAGAACGCGTTTTACCTTGACTTGTTGGCTATTCTGGAACCGTGTAATCTTCATCACGAAAACAGCGCCCTCTGTCACGAAGCGAAATTCCCGCATGCCAGCTAAAGTGTGAACTTTAAAAGATGATTTCTTGTAAATGCGTGGTCCGATTGAATTTTTTTTTTCGATTTTGGGATAAGGGAGAATTTCTTTCAAATAAATCCAATCTGTGTTTAGTGTATACCATCCTTTTGATATTCTGAAATACTGTCTATAATCTCTATATGACGGATTAAACTATCCCGTATGGCTATTTACTAGATTACCCTATTACATTTGTAGTAGGAGACAAAAATAGTCCATATACCTCCTTTTGGTCCCTCTAGTAGAGGACATCTTATGGATGAAGCATAATTATCGCGTTCCGGAATTTTTTTTCACTTTTCACTCTTTCCTCCAACTATCATTTCAAAAGAAATGTTAATTTTGATGTTATGCATATCCAATAATCGGTAGTCGTAAAATATTCAGTCTATCTTCATGAAGCGGTCGTGATCGTTGTCGGTGAATGTTGTTAAACTTATCGGTAATCGTAAAGTTTTCGACATCTGTCATATGTTTGTATTGCCTTTTGATATCTACTTTTATGTAAACATTTGTTTTGCATTTCCCCTGAGAGCAGCGAATAAATCATAAAGGACGCAATCCACAACGAGGGGTCATAAACCTAAACTCTTAACCACATTTTAATTTGCCTTAGGTGTGTGTCTGTGTGGAAAGGTGTTTATTGTCTTCAAATAAATACCGCAAACACAATACCAAAGTTATAATGCTCAAGACGATCGTTCCTATCAATTAGACTTCATCAGCTGAGTTCCGATTTTTAACAGATTTTCAAAATGGCAAGTGGTATAATACATCTTAATTTCATAGCCAAATTCGTCTCAGAGTAACCACTGTAAAAACGATTACTAATAATACTGCGTGAATTATCAGGTAAATGAACAATTTTGTAGAAAAATGCCAAATCACTGGGTCGTTCTCAAGGCTGGTGGACCGTTTCAGCTCTCAAGGTTATACATTTATCCAATGCATGAACCGTGCATTGTGGTTCCAGCTTATTATTTCACTATAAAATAATGGTAAAAGTTAACTTTTTCAACGAATTTGGCGATATATAAAATTATCATTTTAACATGCATGATACCAGTTTATTTTGGAAAGTATACGCCTACTCTAAATTCGAGCTTAACTGATTATTCATATTGACAGATACGGTTGTTTTGAGTATTCGACCTTATTGTCTGTTGTTATTAAAATCATTTTAGTACTATGCCAATACAATCACAGATTTTAAACTTACCACTCGAGATGAAATTGCCACATCCAGCTGGTGCCCTATACATAACTAAGATCACCATTGGAGTATCACCTCAAAATGATAACAGATGTTTATGTGTATACAATTAATTAATTTATAGAAATCAATACAAATATAATAAAACACGTGTGACAAGGTCATATCAATTATCTCTCTCTTTCTAATAATTGGACAGAACTGTGTGTCGTACGTATCATTTTACTTCACATTTTACAGAACAAATCTTTAACCGTAGAGAAACAGATTTTAAGATTAATCTAAGATCCACAAAAAGTTTGATGATTTCCTGTTTAAAATAACGTTTATGGATTAAAATTATAGCGGGATTGATCATCGTCAATATTTGACAAATACCATACAAATTTCGTTAAACGGACAAAATCACAAAGGATAAGAATTTGTGTTTTCATTATTTACTAACTAAAACTAAAAATACCGAAATCTCTTCATGGTATCCTTTAATTCATCTTGTGTTATTTATGCATTCATTAATCGGTAGTACTGACTGGTTGAAACAACGTTCTATCACATGATTCGGCATCCCTTTTACTGAAGGTATTATGATGAAATACCAATGGATATCCGAAACAGAAAGTATGTTGGCAAACTACAAATTAAAAACAAAACGATCTCAACACGACCGACACGTCCAACAAGGGGTGGAACCAGGTATCCCGTAGGAGCCAGCATTCACTGTTAACATACCATACCCGTTGCAAATGCCCCATGAAAACTTCTCGAAAGACAAACACATACCTTTTGCAAAATGTGCAACATGCGAAGTGTCATTGCAAATGTGTGAACCTCGCGTACAGTTTTGTTTTCAGTACGTTTATTGCAGAGTATTTCAGTCTGACAAGGATTGGACCCTAAATTCAGAACTTATAACAATTTCTATAGTCTGTCCCGTAGTAGGTCATGAATTTCAAAATGAGTATGTAAAATAACCAATCGTCAAAATAAAAATATTTAACTGATATAATTAAAAAAGAAAAAAAATTATCTTATCACTTCTATATACTTTTTTCTTTGTTTAGTTGCTTCAATTTTTAACTTAACTCTTCCTATGGGAATCTCTGTGTTATCCATGCGATGTCATATAATTTGGTCATGTAAGTAATCATTAATGATATCGAGCCTCTCTTGACAAGAGTTATATGAAGGGAAATAACTCCCAATATATATTATTGTCGTAAGGAATCAATGATTGTTTCTTAACAGATCAGTGAGCCAGGCTAGATCAGTATGACCAATAAACGTTCCCTTTCTTTAACTTCCGCTCTCAAACTTAGAAAGAGCCGCCGTTACATTATGTAAAAATAATTTGAGTGCAAATATCTACTACAAAACGGATTAATTTTTGTTTGTCATGGATAATTAATGGAGTATAGGATACCGCTAACTTAAATGTAAGTGGTAGGTATCAACCATTTTACTTTAATCAACCAAAACCAACGAACAAAATGACTTGTGACAGACTATAGTACAAATTATATTGTTAGTAATTACATGCATAATTTGTAGCATAATAATAAGTGAAGGGAGAGAGACAACACTTACGCCTATGTAAGTTTATAAAGAAGTATATGTAAGCATGCATGCATACATGAATACACATATATAGCAAAAAGGGGAATGTTATCAATGTCCAACAGAATCATTTTATGCTCTGTGCTATATAATGCCGACATACAAGAGACACGGTGAATACCAAACCCGAAACATTAATTCAACTTCGAACTCCTCGGTACATCGCTGCTATTATTAATTCATGTATATTTTTTTTTTATCATGTAAGGGATACAGTGTATGGTTTTCGGTCGATAGACGGTACTGGCATCTTTACACAGTTGTCAGGAGGTTTTCAGGCAATCGGAATCTGAATCTTGAAAAAGCGGTGGAGTACATTTCATTTTCGAATAAAATGGAGGTCAATACAAAAGGACTAGATGGCTACAAGCACTTTGGTCACTTTTTGAATGGTTTTCGTTAACAACGACTGCTTATACAAATGCGCAAAGTCAGAGATTTATGGAATGAACTGACCACTCGCTCTGAGTTAAGAAACACAAAATGTGACTTATAAACATTGCCAAATTGTAGCAACTCTCTCGATCAGCATTCCTTTTTTAAATTCTCATTACATCAGAAAACCATGAGTTTGGTATCGGTATCGTGCCATTGTTTTGCGATGTTGACATATTTTTTATTTGATTTATATTCCATATGAACTTCTAGAGGTACTTTTTGTATTGTTTAATTGAAGTTTTGCATCCTGTCAAGAATTCTTCACTTAATTTTAGATGGCATCGATTTAAGGCGATGCTCTACAAATTTTAACCTGTGCTATGGAATGACACCAATGCAGTGGGAGTTCTTTTACATGCCACGCCTGTGAAACGGGACCTCGGTTTTCAGTCTCATCCGAAAGACTCACGACCTTTGACCTCGTATGCCGAGCACATGACTAAAGAACCGTCACTTAAATTTTAAAGTCTTTTATATGACCCGGTCCGGAAATCGACCACGAGATCTTCCGCTTTCGAGTCGAACGTACCTGGAGGTACGTGATTGCTCAATGTTCGCCATTGTTGTGAAATGTAATTTGAACTTGCGAATATTAAAACAACTTTGGTGTTTGTGTTGTCATTTGTGTTTATATTGTGTTATCGTGAGAAAGAATAATCACAAGACAAGATTTGAACTAAAAAATGGGACACTTGACTTGACTCGTCAATTTTCAAATGAGAAATATATAACTTATCATCTACACAGTCTGTTCATATCCGTACCTTTGTTGAAACCGCACAAATACAAATTTTGTGAAGAAAAACATCGGAAGCAATGACACCATCCCGTCCATATATTTAATCTGAAGTGTATACAACAAGAACATCTCTCTCACCTGGAAATGAAATACATGTTACTGTTTTATTGTCTGTTTTCGCGAAACTTTCTAGATAACGAACAAGATATGAATATCTATTGATCAGATATACGGTTTCACAAATGTTAATTGTATGAAATAGAATACTTTAATGGCGACTCTTCACAACCTTTCTCTGAAGAGGTTTGGTCGATTTGCAAAATAAATATATCCCTTGTGATTTTGATGTGCTCTTCTCGTAATGTTACTGCAATGACCGCCAATGTCAACCTTTACGTCAATGTATTTGGTTAATATGCTCGAACTGTCTGGTCATGGCAGCCTCGCTTTAAAAACAACCAAACTATCAAGAAATAGATAAACTATCATTAATGCAATCAAATTAGAACTGTTGTTTTTTTTTCAAATAAATAAATATAGTCAAAAGTAAAAGAATCTTTCTCGGTGGTTAATGCATCAGTTCATCTATACACATAGACATACATACATATACACACATACATACATACATACATACATACTACATACATACATACATACATACATACATACATACATACATACATACATACATACACATACATACATACATACATACATACATACATACATACATACATACATACATACATACATACATACATACTTGCAAATTTAGATTGCCATCTATTTCATTTCATTGATACAACATATCTTCTTGGAATATCATCGGTACAACTTAGCGGGCGATGTCGTGCGAAACATTGACGAATTTAGATTTAAGGCAAAATATAATAATTACATTGGCAAGTGTACTTTTTCTCAATCCATACTATCCGTACGGTTATAAAGATAGTAATGTACAAATAATATATCACATCTCCCGTGAAGTCAGTCATAACCGAAAAATCAACGGGTTTCACTATTATCATCAAGGTTCCAGCGGGGCTCAAACATTCTTGAGAGGAGGGCTTCATATTGTTAAACACAATACCTGTCACTACCAAAATTTCGTAATTGACGATTCCAAGCGTAAAACAACGTATCCCATTTGTTAGCAGTTTATTGGCGAGGTGCTTGGCTCTCACAATGAAACATTCCTAAGGAAAATATTCCTCCCTCCGGACACACCTGCTTCCTATCCGTTTAGGGTTTGCAATTGTTCTTCATATTGACTAGTTTATTTCATCCAATTCGCCTGACATCGGAACTTCTTTATTCTTACTTATTGAAAAGTAAAATATGTTGAAATGCGCCTAAATCGTTTAAATGGTTTGGGTCTATATTTTCTAAACAGAACAGATATTTAACCAACGTCTGAAGCCGTGGACCTAGTTCATATTTAATGCTTTATATATATTTAATGATTCAATGATCAGCTTAATGAAAAAAATAAATAATGTGTTTAAAAACCTGCTTGTATTCATAAATGTAATTTGAAGTACCGTATATGTGTTTCATCCACACCGCTGTACCTTAACTGCCATATTTCGCAGTTGCTGTTCAATACCCAATCAGAGCATGAATCCTAATCCATTACTTTCTTTGATATATTCTAAAACAATGCCAGTAAAAACAAATAATAACAAAATCAATAATCGCTTATGTTTATAAGGGGACAGACAGAGTTGGTTGAATGTCATTGATAAAGATACTGTGTTTTGTAAGAAGCCGGGAAATACGTGATCGTTAGTTGTAGTTTTAAAGAGAATGGGAACTTTAACTTTTTCTATGTTTTGTTATTTAGTTTGTGTACTGTTTCTGTATAAAGTGAGTGTATTTAGAGCATTAGCTGAGTTTAATATGACAGAGACGCATATTGATCAAACGTGTGCAAAAAGTACACCCCGGGAATTAAACCATTCAATAAGTGAAAACAACATATCTGAGACAGAAACTGCACAATCTTCAGAGAAGAAAGATTCAGTGGTTGATAAAACAGATACAGATTTAATGATTTGGTTAAACAGCGACGATAAATACACCTCTGATGACTGGAAACTATTTATTGATACCGATGCTTACAAAAAATTCGACTGTACGAATGAAAAGTATTATTATCACAATATAACCATTGCAAGGAATTTATTACCACGTTTATTAAAGCCACGTCGACAGAACAATTTCATTAAGATGTCCAAACTAGTTGGTTTTAATAAAAAATACGTTCAGCCTATCATCTATAAAATTCAAAACTTTGTAATAATGCTGCGGGCATTATCAAAGTTTAAAAAAATTCATAGAAACTGGAATCATGAATTTGGTTTAGCAATTTTTTCTAAAGAATTTGACACCGTTATCAATCTGGATTATGGCGAGAACTATTTTCAACATAAAAAGGATGTCTTAGACTTTGCGTCTGAGTGTTATTCTACAGACCTCTGTTCTTCAAGTTACATAAACCCAACACTCGATAGAATAGCATGTTATTGCGATAACTTATGTCACGTGTACAATGACTGTTGCTTAAATGTCCAAACAAACCTCGAGTTAACGAATGAAGCCAATTACCACATATCCAGGAAAAAGTTCATGTCTTGCTTTGAGAATCAGTACAAGTCACCCGACAATATTTCAGGTTACTGGGTGGTTTCCCGTTGTCCAAATTATTCCCGGCAAAATTATGATGGCCTTGACGAAGCCCAATATACAGATATCAAGACAAAATGTGAAACAGCGTCAGACGACGCCTTCACTGTACCCGTTGTTAGTACAATAACTGGAATAAACTACAGAAACGCATATTGTGCGTTGTGCCACAATGAACATACTTACCTTTATTGGGCCCAAGAAATGCCATTTCAGTCGGGAACCTCCGAAAAACGTAAATCTAGCGTCCATACTTTGTCTGTGCATCCTGTTTTTGGATACCAAGGACGTGTGTGCTATAATTTTACCTACTACCAATGCCCTTCCACAGTTGGACATTTCCAATATGGACAATACATAAGTAAGCTTTGCCAATCGCACCAGAATCCGATCGTTATAACGTTTTCGTTGGACCAAACTAATTTCCCGAATCTTACCAAATCTTTGTCAGTCCATCGAAATTTGTATTGTTTTATCTGTAACACACGGTATATGATGTTCTCAAAGAAACAGTGTGTAACAGATGTAACGCAGGAAATGTATGACCCGTCGTCTGTCTCTTGGCTTTTCCGCATAGATGCACAATTACATTTGCCTTTTAGAAACAAAGGCGGGTGTCCCGCCGGAGAAACATGGCAGCCGTTTTTGGTAAGTCGAAAATACATTTTATGTATTTATTGTATCTACATGTTAACATTATATATCGGCAATACATCACCAGATTTGAATTAAAACGTTTGGTTTTTATTGGTGTCTGAAAGAGAACCAAACGGACTTAACGATAATCGAAGGAAAAATAAAATCTTGAGACACGAGAATTTTGGTTTTTAACAGATAGACACACACACACACACACACACACACACACACACACACACACACACGATCGATGGCATGACAGACGAAATGTTATGAAAATAAATTACCACAGGCATAGCTTTATAACCTAAAATGTTGAAAGTTTTAAAATTTAAATAAATATTTTCCTGATGTCTTTCAGTATGTCAAATAATTTTGTCATTTTTCTTGAAGCATATTAATCACATCAATTCGAAAGTTTTTTCCGAATGTATAAGCCTGTGTAAAAGCGTGATAGTGTTTGACCAACATAAGTTCAGTTTGCTTTGTGGTTTGTTATTTTACATTCCATCAAGCTGGTGAATTGCCAGAAATGTTGATATGTATTATGGACTCGCGCCAAATCAGTGATGGGTCTTTAACGTGCCAAGTCAGAACGTTCACTATTTTTAAAATGTCTTCGGTATGGCCTGGTACTGGAACCGAACTCGGGATCTTCCGCTCGCGAGTCGAAGGTTCAACTACACTAGACCACCACAAGTGGTCACATTAGTTTATAAGGCCCACATGCCGACGTAACATAAGTGAAAGCTGAAGTTACACTATGTGATAAGTACTCGATTTTAAATTCTCAAGCTAAAGTAGACGGCACCAACATACAATTAACTTGTCCATGATACAAATGACCAGATAATGTAATAATAAAGTTTTCCTCTATTTTAGGGTAGTGCAACTGAGCCCATTTTATTTTAGTTTTTAGTACATTTTTGTACATATTTTCAGAGAAACCTTAAACAATAGTTGTGATTAAGTATAAACCTGTGTGTGTGTGTGTGTGTGTGTCTGTCTGTCTGTCTGTCTATGTGTGTGTCTGTGCGTGCGTGTGTGTGTGCCTGTCTGTCTATGTGTACCTCTCTGTGTGTCTGTGTGTCTGTCTGTTTGTGTGTGCCTGCCTGTCTGTCTGTCTGTCTGTCAGTCTGTGTTCGTGCTTGCGCGCGCGGGTGTATGTATGTGTGTGTGTGTGTGTGTGTGTGAAAACATTTAGTAAATAATAAGATGGCCTTCGTCAAATATGTGGTATGTTTGTCGACATATTTAGAAAAAAAGGCACATAATTACATTTAGGATAAACAAACCCTAGTTCAATATCTAGAACCCCTCTTTGGATATGAAAAAAGCCTGGAGGGCATACCCCAAACCACGAAAAAGGCATCGTGCCTGGAAGCTAAATCATGCTTCTCAAGCCTGTTTATTGGTATATTCTAAAACAAATGGCGGATCCTTCCCTTGTCATTTTATCTCTGTATTTCTATTTTACATTTCATTTTAATGTGATACTTTTAAAAGATAAATAGTTCATATTAGGCAGCACAAAGCTTCAAAATGAATATGTTTAAAGTAAAAAAAATGAATTACTTTCGGGAGGGAAACCCAGGTCTTCAATGATAATGCTTGCGGAAACATCCTTCTTTAATGCAATTTTAAAGCAATTGAAACGGTCGCCCTATTGTCGCATTGCGAAGCTGGAAAATCCATCTTTTGTTTTCCAACGTTCAGCGGGACTCGAACCTGCGCTGACAGTAAGTGAGAGACTTTATGATTTAAAGCGCGATGCTCAAATCACTCGATCACGTACGCCCCCTAGTTTTTCGAATACCCATTGATATTTCTTCATTATACTGTTTTACGCCACGCTGAGATCTATTCTAAATTATTTGTGGATATATTACATGCTACAGTTTATACTGCAGCCCCATTGTATTGCGGTATATAACGATTTTCCTTGTTATGACACATATCATGAATTAAACGGCAAGTGTAGTTTTTTTGGTCATGGCTTACGTGGGATTCGGATAATAACTGTCAAAGTGTAGTTTTTCGTCATGTTTTTATACGTATTTTTCTTCCAAATTTGTGCAAATGTTCTTTTAATATGGCCATTCTATATTTTCTACATTTGTTTGAAAGTCCGCCATATTACAAAAGAATTGTGAAGGGGGGTCCCCCTTGTATCGCGGTAAGAGAGTTTTTACCCTCACAGCGAGGCCAAGTTACTGGCTCTTATGACCTGACGTGAGAGTGGCTTACGTGGAATTCGGATAATAACTGTCAAAGTTGTTTCTGTTCTGTAAACCTGATTTTCTGGATTATGAAGACCAATTTTAGAAGGGTAATACAGGAAATTTTTATTTATAAAAATAGTTTGAAAAAAATAATCATTTCATTTACATACGAAAATCTTGTGATATTTTCACAGAAAGTGTCTTTTAGAAAGCAACATGGCTGTAACAAATTATAGTGTTCGACAAAAACGATGTCATACTGCAGAATTCCCGAAAATAAAATATACCGCGATACAATGGGACCTGCGATCAATGAAAGCGGATTATAATCTAATTTTATTTTAAATTTTGATATTGTTACTTTCCTTGTAATTCTTACAATGAACGCAACCTCTTATGGTTACTAATAATGCGGTACCTTTGGTATTTATATTTCAAATCTCATTCAAAAAAAAAAAAACAGAACACATTTTAAAATATCTATAATCTTCTGCTTGGCAGAATTAATTATTAATAATTATTAAACGAATAGAAAAAATGTGGAGTGAATTGTAGGAGAGTCAATAATGATGTATGTCTTGTAGGTGAAACGGCAAAATCGATACTTTATCTTGAAATATATAATTCCGGAACGCGATGAGTGTGATCCGTTATACAGCCCCTTATTTTATACAATCAAAGGGAGGTAAGTGGTGTGTGTGTGTTGGATGACTCTGGGTCTTCATTTTTATTTTCCTCTAAATCATTAAACAAAGTCATTTAATCAGTCATTGTTCCTTTATTCATACGAAGCAGACTTCATTCAGAAACTGCTGTATCAAAAGAAGAAAAAGTTAGCGGTGTCCTTTAATTTGACATTTAGATATATCGACGATGTTTTGTCAATTAATAATGACAATTTTCATACATATGTCAATGCGATATATCCCAGCGAACTAGAAATTAAAGATACAACAGAATCAAGCACACACGCTTCATACTTAGACATTTTACTTAATATAAACACAGACGGGAAATTAACAACTAAGCTTTACGATAAACGCGACAATTTCGGCTTTCCCATCGTAAATTTTCCACATTTAAGTAGTAATATCCCTCAGTCACTCGCATATGGAGTTTATATTTCACAAATGATCGGATATGCCAGGGCGTGCACAACATATGAAGATTTCATATACAGAGGTAAACTACTCACTGACAAATTATTGACACAGGGATATCGAAAACCGCGTTTAATGTCAACGTTCCGCAAATTTTACGGTCGGTATAATAGTCTTGTTTGCGACTACTCTGTTTCACTAAGTGAAATGTTGAGTTGCCTTTTCGTTTGTGGTTGTTGAGACGTCTGTACCAATTGTGACGAGGATACACTCCTCACTTGTTTCATTGGACTTGACTGTGGACTCACGGCGGGTGTGACCGGTCGACAGGGGATGCTTACTCCTCCATGGCACCTGATCCCACCTCTTGGTTTCCAGAGGTCCGTGTTTGTCCATTTTTACCGGATTTGTATCTATGTCCTGGACATTCTATTGATTTATACTTTGGTATTTGAAATTTTTTATATTCCAACAATTTCTCAAAATATGTTGCGTGATCTCGGTGGAAACAGGATAGATTTAGGATTTACGACTGCCTAAATCCAGTCGTAAATTACCGACTAAATTTCGTTGTGAATCGGTAATCGGAAACGTTTATGAAACGGATGGTAATCGTTTTACTGGTTTTACGACTTTTTTTTCGTTTTACTACCTTTTATGAAACGATGCCCAGGCACCGGGTAATGCCAGATACTTTTTTAAACTGGTTGTGGCTGTTCCTTCGCCAAACGCTCGGCTCAAAGGTCTTTCGTTTGAGACTTGAAACCAAGCACCCATGTCACGGCAAGCGTAGCATCTAAGAGAACCATTACTGCATTTGTGTCAGTCCATAGCATAGACCAAAATTTGTGACACATCACCTAACTTCTCCATATAAGTGAAATATTCTTGAGAGTTTGTAAAACAACGATCAAACAACCACACAAAACCTGTGTGCGGCAGATAGTTAACACATTTATCCGGTCAGAGTTTGTTCGCTGTCCCCATATGTACATGACATGCTGAATTCTATTAAACATTATATATTTTCTCTACTTATTTCTATTTACCAAATGCATAATTTTATGCTGACAAATATTTTACTTGCAGAAACAGTGTGTTAAGTTGTATTGTGCGAGATACAAAACTCCATATAATGGAACCTGCGTCGACATGACCCCAACAAAGAGGATTGGACACATTCTATTTACTTATCACCTCATTGGGAATCTAACAGATAATATTTACAATATATTCATGCACCGATTTGCTAAAGAGTTGTTAAAGATTGTTCCTGGGGCAAATTATCTTCAGACGCGTTTTGTTTCAAAATACAATAGGAGACATTCTTTACTGATTGCATTTCTGGCATCTTTTCAGGCCATTAACAATGTACCAGCATTCACACTTTGGTCATTTAAGCAGTCTAAGGACGCAAGTGTTCACCTTGTATTTATTCCTACACTTACCGAACATTGGTACACGACAACAATGTTTTCAGGGTTTTCCATTTGGTACATTCGACAACAATTGAAAGATAATGCTATGGACAAATTTGTCATCTGCAGCAAAAACCATTTTAACAAAAACAAAAATGGAAAATTCGAAACATGCACGCTTTTAAGCATTCACAACAACATAACATTGCAACATCGCGGACACTTGTTTAACGCACCACTTGAGGAAATTGTATTGACGTACATTAGTATGGGCCTGTCGGGTTTTGCACTTTCTATCAAGTTATACCGTGGGTTAAAACAACGAACACGACTGAGTAGTATCAAACGTATTTTGCTGCACTGTACTTTTGTTAAACTTTTGTCACAGGTGGTGTTCTTGGTTGGATGTGGCGCTAATGACATTGAACTGATGTGTTATATCATAGGAGTGGTTCTACATTATTTATGGTTGTCATCCTTTCTTTGGAGTTCTATATGTGCATATTTCTTTTATTATGTGTTTGTATTGGCTATTCGTAGCATGAGAGATGTTATGATGTCACGTACTTCCAGTATATTTGGTTTTACTATTATAGGATATATGTTGCCTCTCTTGGTAATTATTTTGTCTGTTTCCATTGATTTGATAAAACAGGATAATACGGAAATGAGCTATGGAAAGGGAATATGTTTTATAACTGGGAAAGAAGTTTTATTATTCGGGTTCGGTTTTCCATCCATCTTTATGATATTGTTCAATTTTATATGTTTTGTCACAACAGTTTTCCACATGTCACAGGATAATGGCTTTATATCCTCATGGCAAGAGAAATTCAATAGGTATTTTCCAGTGTGTTTTAAAATGTCAGCCCTTTTGTGTTTTACGTGGAGTATTGCATTCTTAGCCAGTTTGCTGGATAACCATAAGGTTTGGCTGGTATTTATTGTGATGGATGGTATACTCGGTTGTTTGTGTTCATTATCATTGGCGCCTCTAATGTCCATGTTACGAAACGTTAGAATAAAACGTTAGATAAAACTAGAAATGACGAGTTGCAGCGACGTTTACGAGACGTCAAAATATGCCGTTTTTTGCCAGCCGATCGTTATAGTTTTGTTAAAATTTTATTCCAGAAATACAAAAATAATATTTAGAATATTTCTTGTCTGTATTAAGTCATGACATTAAATTGAAAACTTGCAGATTTTAATTAGAAAACGATAGACAAGTAAGATACTTAATATAGCATTGTTTATAGGTTCGGCATGTCCATAAATAGCCAAAATGCACATCTGTAATTTATTGTTCTTTTAAGATACAAGAGATTCAATTCGGTGAAAAACTGTACAAGACCCAAGTTATGTTTTATTTTATTTTTTTAATCATAGACAAAATTTTTATTTCTTTTTAATTGTGCGAGGATGCTGATCGTATTTCATGGATATGTTCATATGAAAATATAAGCTCGGTATTAATGGCGAACCATGAGGATCTCGCCATTTCGGTCAAATGTTTTCTTAGCGAGCGAAGCACCACTGAAAATCAGGGAATACTCACTACGATTCATTGTATCACAAACACAACTCCGGAACTCCGGAACCAACAAAAATGTCATGAGGTTGAATCTAGCATCTTCGACAGCTGCTAAGTTTCAAATTACATCGACTTTTTAACCGCGCAATACCGTCACGATGTGAGATGATATTTTAGCAGTTTGAATCGTGACAGAGGAATAAGAGGGAGAAAATACATGCGTAAACATGCTGTTAACGAGTATAGGATTTTTCTTACTTAGCAGTTATATAAGTCTACATCAGGATTAAAAACTAGCGTGTCGAATATATTGCTCTAGAAACTGCTGTCTTATATTGTCATTGTTGTGATCTGTTGTGATCTTGTATAGTGTGGTAGTTTTCTAGGCTGCTGCTGCTCCTTCAAAATACGAATTTAGATGATACTTGAGCATGGCCTCTTCGAAATCATTCTTATCAGTTACAGTACTGAGGGCAATGACAAATGTAATGTGTGTTAAGACATTAGACCAACTAAAATTTGAAAACAAATTAAACAACAACTATTGTTCCATATATCATTAAAAGGTTATGAAAACATGAATCGACTATCACGTTCTTACAAACATACATACGATGTTCAATGCAATAAAAAGGATCATATCAAATTTCCGTTGCTCACTTAGAGGCGTCATCCGAGAATCTATATTATGTGGAATATATTTTGTGTAATGCATTTATATAGATATAATTACGATAAAAAATAAAATAGAGTACCACAAACACAAACTGATTGATGTATGATCCGACATGGACAGTGCTTTTCTCATTTATTATACTTTTATGACGGTAATTATAAACTATCATCTCGAGTTTAAAGGTTTATTTCAGAAATTCGCAGTACAAACAGAAAAAAGGGAGATGTTTTCGTTATTCTATGTTGTATCATGTTTGAAATATAAACTATTTGGTATTTATTTTTTGTTATTGTCTGTTGTCTCATGTTTGAAATAAAAATTACCGGTCAATACCTTGTCTAAACTTTTATTCTTATGTTGATGTGATGATATGTTCACCTTCGTTTGAAATGGACATGTTGACGTTTATTTTTGTATCTGTATTACATACTTGCGAATCTCAATACTTAGTTAGCTGAGTTATCTCCTCTTTATAGCGGGTATCTTGTGTAAACGTATGCCTATGTGGGTAATTTTTTGTATTTCCGCTAAAAATATCTTTTAACACCTTACGGATCTATGTAATATTTATTTACCGCATATCTTACTGTCTCATGTTTATTTTAAGTTATACTGAGTTTATCAAGATCTTCAA